>VZRL01000507.1:0-19770 GCA_013397895.1 Origma solitaria
GGCCCTAGCTGGTTGGGCACTGTGTCTTTAACCCCAGATGTCTCTGAGTTTAAAATACAATTGAGTCATTTTGGCTCACTAATTCAGCTTGGTAAGAACCCCCTTTTCAGGTAAACATGGAGGCCTTGCCTGGGAAAGGTCATCCAGGTCTTGGCTGTGAAATGGGACTTTCCAGTGATTGCAGACTCTGAGCAGTAGCTAATAGTTAAATAGTTGATGATGTGTATCCTTTTGAAGTACTGTTCTCTCTCTTACATATATTACTAGTTGCACCTATTGCCTTGATCACCTTTGCCCATAATGCAATACCCACAATTGAGTGAATGATAGCACTCAATAACAAAGCTCAAATAACCTGTTAACCCAGAGAAGAGAGTATGCATCTGTTCTATCACCAACAGGTCTAAAGCAGTTACCTGCTTGCCTGGTCAAAATCAAGAACCAGGGTTCAGAGGAACCAATCTAGCAACTCGACACCCCAGCAGAAGACTACAAACACTGCATCTTTGGATGAAAAACAAAAAAAGGGGAACTGTGGGAACTGTAGGCTACCTTCCTGTGAGAGAGGCCTGTTCGTCCCAGTTTGCACTATTCCTTTCTAGCTCAAAACAAGCAGGAATCCATAAACAATGATAATAAGAGACTTGCAGACGGTGTTATTGCAAGATGTTGTTCTGAGTAAACAAGGACATGGTGAGGTGATGAATTGGGAGCCAATGGATGTGTGACATGAATGTTAGAAACGGGATAAAAAGAGGCCTTGTAAAATAAAGAGTTAGTTCCTTTTCTCTGACCAAGAAGCTGTTGTGATGGACTTTTTATTTGTCGTGACCGTCTCAGTGACATTTACATATAAACGTGTCACTTATCTGAGCTTTGTCACTTTAGGAATAACTCAGAAAAATCATCAGCAGATCTTCTCTCGGCTTTTAAATAGCTGGTCATCATTCAAAACCATTTTTTCTCTGGCTTACAGAATTACCCTAAAGTCACTATACATTCAAATTCGAAGTTAAACTTGAAGCAGGCCAGAGAATGAAGGGCTCTACCCTGGAAAGCAAACTCTGAAAAGCTTCTAATGAGTCATAGTGAAAAAGCAACTCAAATAACCTTTTTCAGTAGAAAGCATTAAAGCAATCACTGTATTAAAAATCTAAGAAGAAAATTTTTGACACTAAAACCATATAGAAATACATACACGGTAGACAAGTGCCTATGATCGCGACCCTCACATTTAAAGGGAATGACAAAATTTGGGTAGAATAAAGATATCCTTCAGGAATCAAGGAAAATGCCTGACAAAAAAAACTTATCAGAAAGACAACCAAGAATGACATGTCTTCATAGGAAACACAGATTGTGAGCTGCAGATTCCTCAATTTTGCACAGCAGAAATGACAATACAACTGACTGGTGACAAACCAAAATGAATTCAAAATCGTGAATCACCCTTTAATTCCCCTTTCTTCTTAAATTTCTTTTAAGCAGTGGATGATTAACTACTGAAAATAATAAACAGATAAGGCAGGTTCTTCTTTACCTGGTACCTTCAAAACAGAAGACCGTATGCGTCTGTGAAGAATTACAGTGAACAAGCACAAATTACTCGTCTGTAAACCAAATGTTCTGGGATAAATTTCACTGCCCTTAGTCTCTATTAATCTACATTAACTACAGAATACTTTGACAATCTGAGAACCACTGTCATTAAAAGTGAATAGCTTTATCATGCATAATAAAAGAGATTCATTTGAAAAAAAAAATCCACAGATACTCTAGAATAACCTATGCAAGTGCTTTTTTTTTCCAGTTTAACTCATGAGACCCAGAAGGATGACAGGGAAGAAACTGGACTTTAATCCCTATCACCACCACCAAATAACAAGCTCCCCAAAAACCCTACAATATATTTTGAGACAATAAAAAATCCAGGAGGAATTAATTACCAAAAAAATTGCAGTATTCTCCTCGTTTGGCAACAGAACCAGCTATCAATAGCAAACCTTCCTTTCAAGGCTGGGTTTCACAGCAGTTTAAGCCAATTTAAGGCTGGGTTTCTGCAGTTCTTCTCTCTAGCTATCTCTAATTCACTTTGCATTCAAATGTAGCCACTGCAAAGCAGGAAACAGGTATATAAATATGGTATGAGGTCAGGCAATAGGGCCTGGACTTTGCCAATTGGGACCATTCTTGGTTTAAATTCCAGGGAACCACGCCTATGGCATACCTGATTGATTTAAATGCTTCTTCTGAAATATTCAGAAATACTGATAAATTCTTGATCAAACTGATTTGAGATTAATCAACAGACTCTCAGAGTTTCACATTAACTGTAACCCTCTACTTCTAAGTATTGGATGCACTTCAGGACTCAGAACACCTGACAAAAATCAGGATAGAAAAGAAAAAGAAGTAGAACTTCAAATGACATTTATATGTTAAAATCTTAACAATTAAAATGGATGTCCACACAATAAATATGGAAGAGTTGGAAGCCTCCATGCTGCTAGAAAGCTACAGCCTACCTGCCATTACTGAAAGTTGGTGAGATGAATCCCATGACTGGAGTGCAGCCATCAACGGCTACAGGCTGTTCAGAAAGGACAGGTGAGGAAGGAGAGATGGGTGTATTGTGTTTATCTGGCAAAGTTTGGGTAGCAAGAGACAGGGATTACACAGGTGGTTTCCCTGAGAAGCTGCCAGAAGATTCCCTTATGTCTGATGAAGAGAGTGTCAGCTGAATCCAAGATGGAACTATTGCTGACCAAAGCTGTGCTCATCAGTGACAGTGGTAGTACCTCTGAGATAACATATCTAAGAAGGAGGAAAAAAATTATTGGGCAGAAGCAAAGTGCAGTCACAGAAGAAAGGAGTGAGAATATGTGAGAGAAACAGCCCTGCAGACATGTCAGTGGAAGAGAGGGAGAAGGTGCCTGAGCTGAAGTTCCCCCGCAGCCAATGGTGGAAACAATGGTGATGCAGAATATCTGCTTGCAGCCCATGGACGTCCACAGGGGTGCAGATATCCACTTGCTGCCTGTGGAGGACGCCCCAGCAGAGCAAGTGGATGTCTGAAGGAGGCTCTGACCTCATAGGAAGCCCATGCTGGGACATGCTCCTGGCAGGACCTGCCGGACCCATAGAGAGAGGAGCCCACACTGGAGCAGGTTTGCTGGCAGGACTTGTGACGCTGCGGGAAAGCCACATTGGAGCAGCCTGCTCCTGAAGGACTACACCCCATGAAAGGGACACATGCTGTAGCAATTTGTGAAGAACTGTATCACAAGAATGACTCATGGAGAAATGCACGGAGGACTTTCTCCTGTAGGAGGGACCCCACATGGGAGCAAGGGAAGAGGAGTTCACCCCCTGAGAAGGAAATGGCAGCAGAAACAATGTGTGAGGAACTGATGGTAACCCCCATTCCGAATTCCCCTGTGCTGCTGAAAGGGAGGAGGTAGAGAATCAGGAATAAAGTTTAGCTTGGGAGGAAGTGGAGGGTGAGGGGAAAGTGTTCTGAAGACTTAGGTTTATTTCTCACTATACTACCTGATCTGGTTGGCAATAAATTCAAATAATTGTCCTCAAGTCAAGTCTGTTTTGCCTGTCATGGGAATTGGTGAGTCATCTCTCCCTAATATTTTCATCAATGAGCTTTTAGTTACATTTTCTCTCCCCTGTCCAGCTGAGGACAGGAGTGATAAAGTGGCTTTGGTGGGCACCTGGCATTCAACCAGGACAGCTTCCATTGTTCTAGTTTAAGTCTCTATCCTAAACTCAAAATTTTATTACACTTCAGTACACTACAGATTTTTCCTTCTAGGTGTCATATGATATGCTTGGCAGTCAACCTTAAGCATCTTTCTATTTACTTCAAGTTTTCCTACCATCATGTCAGTGACGCAGTCAGTGCAATTCTGTTACATTGCATCAATGTTGGGAACACATTTTGTAATAGTGCTGATTTTGGCTGGGGTAGAATTAACCTTCTTCACAGTGGCTGGTATGAGGATATGTTTTGGATTTGTGCTCAACACAAGGTTGGTAATAGATGTTTTCTTAATTGCTGCGCAGTGCTTACACAGAGCCAGGGCCTTTCCTGCTTTTGCTATGGCCACACTAGGAAGGAGACAGGGGTTGCTTAGGAGGTTGGGAGGAGACACAACCCGGAGGGGTGACTCAAACTGACCAAAGCAATATTCTAGACCATATGGCCTCATGTTCAGAGTATAAAGTGAGGAGGAGAAGAAGGGGTGGGGGGTGGAGGGCAGACATTTGGACTGATGGTGTTTGTTTTCCCAAGTCACTGTTATGTGTGATGGGGCCCTGCTTTCCTCGAGATGGCTGAACACCTGCCTGCCCATGGGGAGCAGTGAATTAACTCCTTGTTTTGCTTTGCTTGTGTGTGTGGCTTTTGCTTTCGCTATTAAACTGTCTTTATCTCAACCCATGAGTTCTCCAACTTTTACCCTTCTGATTCTCTCTCCCGATCCCACTGGTGGGGGAGTGAGTGAGTGGCCTCGGGGGCTTGGCTGCTGGCTGGGGTTAAAACCATGACAATAATCTAAACGAAGACTCTCCCATTTTTTCACTGACACTCCATGTAAGAAAAGAAAGTGAATATTACAGCAGAAAAGACGTCATCCCTGCCTAATTGGACCATCAGGTGTATGACAAACAACAGATGAATGACAAGGTCCTTTTCATTCTGCCTAATTAAGCAGTTGGACACACCCGCCTGTTAATGGTATTGCTTTGTATAGCCAGGGCTTGTTGCATGATGTGAATGTAAGCTAAACAGGCCACATTCTGAAAGAAGACTAATTAACCCCTCCACGCAGGAAAAGATATTGTTGGGACCCAGCTGCTGAATGCAACAAGATTAGTATTTCCTCAGTACAATGGGCAGAACTTAGGCAAAGCTACTATGATGAAAATTTCTTCTTTCCTATACATTCAGTGCAATTTCATGTTGTCTGTTAAATTCCGTAAAGATTTTTTAATATATCCAAATTCTGAGTTGGAATCCTTCTGTTTTCTAGACTTGAAATATGCAGACAAAATGGTTTAAGAGTTGCCCTATTACTTATCAAACGAGATAGTTAAAATGTGTCAGATTACTGTTTATTTTGTTCCTGGACTACTTCACACTGAACTAACTTACTTTTTTAAACTACCAAAGTTTGAAAAGTTTTGTTCAGCTACATATGCTTTATTGTCTAGATCAAATAATGTAGCAGGCTTTAATTCAATGCAGAAAATGAAAGCCTGTAATTTACTTTCAAGTGCAGCAGGAAATTTCTTTTTTCTCCTCTAGAAGCCTAAACAAAACATCACAGAAGGTAAACTGAACTAGATCTCATAATCACATGCAGTAATGGCAGGCTTTTAATAGTCAGAATAAAAGGCTAATCTTAAGATCTTATCTATTTATAATGATGAATAGCCAATATACTAATTAAGAATTTGTGGCAACATAATGTGTTTCACAATAAAGGAAAACTTCTCAGAACACTAGATTTCAACAATTAATACACAATGCTTGGTTTCTGAACAACAGTATAAATGGAAATAATTTTCAGTAATACACTAATTTCATATAAGCATTCCTTTTCAGTTTTTGTATAAACAAAAATTTTATGAATAACTGCCTGCATAATTGTGCACTGCTAGCCACAGAGCAGAAGACAGATTATACCAGCTATTCACAGAGGAAAACCAGAATATTACAAACAGTTTCTAGATACTAAAATATTTTCATGTTAGAATCCCAGTTTCTTACTAAACACTATTGATTGCCTGTCCTCTCCCAAGGTTCTTGGGAATACCTAAGTAGGCATCTGGCCTCTGCCTGATATTAGAACTAGTTGCTAAATATTGCAGCTATCAAGAAAAATTTCTGTAGTCTTTTTTCAGCTCTTCACAGATTTATGGAGGAATAACAGTTAACTGAACAGCACAGAATGAAGTTTAGAAGGTGCCTCTCTGGGTTTACATAAATACTTCCCAGTAGTAAAACACTGTAAAAGAACAAAGAAGGGTAAAATACAGAGATACACAGTGGAAGGGATCTGTGCAAGAACACACTTGTGGTAACTCCTTCAAAGAATGTTCATAATATGAAAAGCATTGTCTTGACAATCAGTTTATTAAGTACCTAAGAACAGTACTAGTCAACAACAGCCATGAAATCCCATATTGCCAGCAGATCACAGCACATGGGTGATTAGACTGAACGACTACTTCGTGACTCTCTCACTTTGATCTACCTACTAATTTTACCTGCAAAACCATCAAAATTGTATTTACTATTAGTGGAAAATTAATCAGTATTACACAGCAGCCCTACCCATCAGTACACATCAGCAACAAGATCACATTCACAAACAGGATAAAACTTCTCAAAACGTTTCCTTGTGACAAAACTAGCAAATCATCGAACAATTACATTTATGCTATTCTAAAGCATTAGTTTATCCACTAGAGATTCTGTGAGTGGAAAAGTCCAGATGGTGTTTTCCTTCATCCTGGGTGAAAGGGTGTGAGGAAGAGGGCACTGATACTGTATGTCAACACTTGGTTGTAGAACCAGCACTGGCAACAGGGCCTTGGCTTTTATGACCATAGGACCTCCTCTGAGAGTAACAACAGCTTAGGAGAGACAGGATCCATCTCATTAATAGGGGCAGAGATATTTTTGCCAGTAGGATGGCTGACCTGGTAAGAAGGGACTGGAACCGGGAGTGATATGGGGAGGGAAAGAGTCTCTAGCAGCCCTGTGAAGGGGTGGTGGACAGGTTCATCAAGCAAAGGTCTAGGGTAAAATGAATGAAAGGCAACACATAATCAAAAAATGAGGCTTAAAGCAGGGTCACCTCAAGCATGTGCATGTGAGCAGGGAAGCAGCTATAATGTATCTTTATGAGGAAGCCACAGAGACTTTCTTTCAGAAATCAGCATGCTGAAGTGCCTGTCTGAAGAGCTCATACGCCAAGGGGTGTACAATGGCCTCACAAACAGCATGGTGAATTAACACGAGGAATAAAGACCTCTGTGCACTTGCAGGACTATAGTCTTGTTGGGATGACAGTGATGTGCTGGGATAGCAAACATGACTAAACAGCAGCAAAGGAGGGACAAAAGCTATCTAACTTTAGAGTTTGCTTTTTTCTGAAATAAAAATGTCTTTAGGAAACAAATAGGATGAAGTTCACGGGAACTTTCTTGTTGGGATGGCATTTTGTAGTGTTTAACCAAAAACAAGTTTTGATAAAGAATTAAATAAATTACAGAACATTTCTACTAGTTTAGTGTGTTTTCTAAGTTGATATTTACACTGCTAAGTCTAGTATATTACGGCTTTTAAATCATAGTTAGTCAAGTATTATCGATGTTTAACAGTACTCAGATTCTTTTCAGATACTGAGGCATCTGTCTTTATTATATTAGCATAACTGTCATGGGCTGGAATAAGCATGTTCATAATCTCCCAAAAATATCCCTATGCAGAATGATAGTTACAACATCAAATGAAATTTCTAGCTTGATCCAAGATCTTATTCTAAGGCACTAATGATAATAGCAGAAATAAAGTCTAAATGCTATTTCTTCACACCTTTCAAAATTATTGACAACAAAATGTATTTTGATTATTTTCTGAGGAAGAATATGAATGTAGGAAAACATCTTGGACAAAACAGCCTCTTTTGTTTCTGCATCATTTATACAGTTATGAAAGTAGATCTGCATTTTGCTTCAGAAGTGAGTTATGGGTGTTTGGTTGAGATTTCTTCTAGAATGATACTGTGCTGCAGTGCTTTCATCAAAAGACTGAGTGTGCACCTGATAATAACGAAATAAAGGGAGAAAAAGTGATGTCAAAATGGAGATTGTATTTATTTTGATTACTCAGTAGATCAAAACATAAAATGAAAAAGTGAAAACATTACAGCTGGAGAAATCTACTTTATTAACAGAATGAGCAGTGTTATAGGAAACAGCTCATGTTCTCTGTGTATTATTTCTGTGTTAAAAATTTTCTTTTTGTGATTGCTCCTGCTGGACTTTCACCAAATGATAGTACAGTCCCAGAGACTGAAAGGCATCAGCTCAAGCAGTGCCCACCTACAGGCTTCTGCCCAGGACCACATCCAGGTGACTTTGGAATGTAGCCAAGAATAGGAACTCCACAACCTCAATGGACAACCTGTGCCCATCGTTGGTCAGCCTCACAGTAAAAAGCTTTGGCTCAGGTTCAGAGAGGACCACTTGTTATTGCCTCTTGTACCTTCACTGGGCACCAATGAAAAGAGTCAGTTCTGCTCTAGCCAATGTCATAACACTTAAAAGTTATGGTATCAGTAATACACTGACATCTTTCAAATGCTTCATGTAGCCATTTCCTCACCAGATACAACAAGAAGGAAAAAATTCATGCCTGAATTACTGCCCCAATGGCTGTGTCGTTAATTTTCTTCCTTTACCCATCACCTGAGCAGTAGTTAAACAGATGGTGAGACAGGTGACAATACAGGGTTCCCGTTTGAATAGGGATAGGGGAAGCCAATTAAGGAAAAAAAAAAAGGGAGAGAAAAAAGAAGAGAATGGTACAAGTAGAAGGAGACAGATAGGTTTCACCCAATAAGAACCTCACCACATCATATTCCAGTTATCATCAACACCATTTTGCCAAACTAGAATTTACAGCCACTGGATAGTAAAGAGTGTTTAGGATAAAAACTGATGAAAGCTCTTAAACGGTTATTTAGAGCTCTCTAGAAACTAAAAGTAGACCAATATTAAAATATCTTTAAATTTTGGAACATGTACAGAATAAAAAGTTAAAAAACATGGTCCTGTCTTGCTACATGGTAATAGAGAACAGCAGTTATAATGCAAAATTTTGCACCTGAGGGAAAAATAAAACGAAGAGAGACATCTTTTCCCTTATTCTGAACTACATCAAAGTTTGCTTCAAAATCCATACATCACAAAATTATCAGATTTCAAACGGCTAAGGTTTTGGGTTGTTTCAGTTAGGATGCATACATCTTACTACTTAAGTTTTTGAGAAGCTGAAGCAGTTCAAAACATTGGAAACAGTGTTACAGGCTCACACTTCACATGAGATCTTCATGCAGACAACATTGATACTGATATATAATCCTAATCCCCATAATATTTAACTGAAGTGCCCAGTGTACACACTATAGTAACTGGGTAACTATGTGAGGGCACCCTTTGTATACAACACCTTTGAGTTAGATTAAATTCTATATTCTATCTTTACTGGCAGAATTGCATTACAGTACAATTAAAATTTTATATTCTTTTTAAAAAAAGTGTTTTGGTAGTAGAACATAACAAAACTAAGTTTATGCTAGAAAATTTGACTAATATGTTTGTGTTAAACAGAAGTTTAAATAGAAAAAGTATCACATCTTCTGACAGTATTATACCAGTTTTTGGACACTTACTCTCTACAGCTCCTGTTCACACGACATGATATTCTTCCCTTGCCTAAGATACAGAATACTGCTCTGAGATTGGAGAATATTAATGAAAAATACTGTTAATACAGTGAAAGTTATTTGGAGAAGTATGTTCTTAACATATCAGGCTTAGGCTCTGAAAAACGATTATGAATTATCACAGAATCATAGAATAATTAATGCTGTAAAATATGTCCAAGATCAAGTCCAACCTTTGGTCAAACACCACCACCAACCACGTGCTATGGTTTATGGTCACCAAACCAAAGCACGCAGTACCCTGTCTGCTCATTTTTTGAACACTGCCAGGGATAGTGACTCTCCACTTCCGTGGGCAGCCTGTTCCAAAGCCTAACCATGGCAAAAAATTTTTCCTAATATCCAACCTGAACCTCTGTTGGTGCAACTTGAGGCCATTTCCCCTTGTCTTGTCACTTGTTACCTGGGAGAAGCTGTCCCTCACCTGGTTACAACCTCCTTTCAGGCAGTTGCAGAGTGATAAGGTCCCCCTGAGCCTCCTTTTCTCCAGGCTAAACAACCTCAGCTTCCTCAGCTGCTCCTCACAGGACTTGTGTTCCAGACTCTTCCCCAGCTTCACTGCTCTTCTCTGGACACATTCCAGCACCTCAGTATCATTCTTGTTGTAAGGGCCACCAAACTGAACACAAGATTTGGGGCGTGGCCTCACCAGTGCCAAGTACAGAGGACAAGCCTTGCCCTGGTCCTGCTGGCCACACTGCTGCTGATTCAAGTCAGAATGCCACTGGCTTTGTTGGCTAAATGTGAAATCCATTCAGCTACTGAATACAGAAGTTACAGATGTCTTTTATCTATGAAAGTACAAGGAAGGAGATTTCAACAGGCATACACTAACTCTGGCACCAGTAAAGAACTATTGGCTTAAAACAAATAAGTACACTAAGACAAATCCTTTCCCTATTGACCTGGGAAACATGCAAATAGGCTTACAGCTGGGATATCTGTAGGCTTACCTCAGGGATAACTGTATGTAATCTACTTAAACAATGAATGCAGTGGATAAAATCTCAGCAGTTTCTCCCATTCCTGTCTTCCACAACCTGCAATTTTATTTTGTAAGAGAAGGATGTATATCATGCATGTCAGGGGACAAGGTAGTGACTATTTTACTTTGTTAGTGACTGAGGCACCACCTATATATTTCCTTGCACCTTTTCTTCCCTGTAGTGTGATGGTCTATTTGTGAAACATAATTTTATTCTTGCTCTGAGCCATTACACCGCTTGCTTAAAACAGAAAAATTAAATAAATTCTTGTTTGCCTTATACCCAGATATCTAAAAAGAATTAATTAGAATCAGAAGTACAATATTTTATCATACTGGATTGTGTGCCACAGTCTGCAACTATTTGTAGGAAGCAAATGGAAAGCTGTCTGGAAATAAGTATTATCCTTCTGAAGAAACGTGAAGATCAATACATAGGATTAATACTCGATTCTTAGCTTGTAACAGACTAATTGGCTAGTAGTACAGCATAAAAAAAATGCTTGCCTGAAATTTGGAGATTTGATCAGTGTTTCTCAGAATATTCCCATTACAACAGTCTCCAATTACACAGTAATAACAGCTACAATAATTCACACCTTAGCTGCAACTGGGACTCTGCTCGGTATGGTGTCAATTCACTTGAAAATGGAGAAGAAAGCATGGGGAATGCAAGTTAATTCTGAAATACAATGCAATTAGAAAAGAATTGAGATGACAACAGGCAGGGAATATAGAAGATGATAAGGACACACAGTGTCCAGATGAATTTCATCATACTCATTTACATCTGTCATTCTGCACCTGGCAGCTGTGTAGCCAAAGCCTTGCTTATTCTTATACCTTCCTCCCAAATGACCATCCTATCCTAAGTTATCCTTACTCTTGCTTATGTTCCTGATGAAAGAGCATTAATTACAATTTTTTTAAAAAGTCTATAATCATCACGTAATTTTGGCTGGAATAGAGTTAATTTTCTTCACAGTGGCTGGTGTGGGACTATGTATTGGATTTGTGCTGAACACAGGGCTGGTGATATAAAGATGTTTTTGTTATTGCTGAGCAGTGCTTGCACAGAGCCAAGACCTTTTTTGCTTTTCACACTGCCACACTGGTGAGCAGACTGGAGGTGCATGGGAGGTTGGGAAGAGACACAGCTGGAACATCAGCATATAAAGTGGCGGGAAGAAACAGGAAGAAGGGGACAGTAGGAGTAATGGCGTTTGCCTTTCCATGTCACCATTATGTGTGATGGGGCCCTGCTTTCCTGGAGGTGGATAAACACCTGTCTGCCCTGGGAATTAATTCACCTGGGAAGCAGCGAATTAATTCCTTGTTCTGCTTTGCTTGTGTGTGCAGCTTTTGCTCTCCTTATTAAACTGTTCTTATATCAACCCATGAGTTTTCCAACTTTTACTCTTCCAATTCTCTCCCCATCCCAATGGTGAGGAAGTAAGTGAACATCTGCATGGGGCTTAGCTCGCAGCTAGGGTTAAATCGTAACAATCCTTTTTGGTGCCCAATATGAAGCACAAAGGGCTCAAGATAACAACAGATTTGTCTGAATGTACTAGATCAAATTTATAGCTAATGTCATTTAGCTAGTAATGAGCAAGCTCCTGTGCTTGCCATTGGGATTACTTGCCTGACTGTATATTACAGTCTAGTGCTCATTAGTGGCCACTTCTTGCTTTTGCTGCTCATTGTAGTGCTATGCTGCTGATCACCTCCCTGTGTTGTGCCTAAGAGCATTTTGAAAACAGCCATGGCAAAGCGCCTGGGCTGGCAGGTGGCCAGGGTGCTGCTGCTGTTTTCTATGCTGCTGTAATGGACAGGCTGGAATGCCAGTGTGAACCTGAGTAGAAGGACGAGTCCATGCAGGAGCAGGTATCCACCTGCAGTCCATGGAGGACCCCACACTGGAGTAGCTGGATGCCTGAAAGCAGCTGTGACCCCGTCATAAGCCCTGCCTGGAGCAGGTTCCTGGCAGGACCTGTGGATGCATGGAGAGAGAAGCCTGCACTGGAGTAGGTTTGCTGGCAGGACTTGTGACCCTGTGAGAGACCCATGCTGGAGCAGTCTGCTTCTGAAGGACCAGATCTTGTGGAAGGGACTCAGGTTGGAGCAGTTCACGAAGAATTGCAGCCTGTAAGAAGGACCCACACTGAAAAAACTTGTGGAGAACTGTCTCCTGTGGGTGGTACCCCATGATGGAGGAGGGGAAGCAAGAGATTCCCCAGCAGCCTGTTTTGGTGAAGACCATGGTGAGGGAAGCTGTCTCTCTGCAGCCCCTGGAGGTTAATGGTGGACCACAGCAGGAACCCCTTGCTACTAGGCAGGGTAGGAACAAGTGAAAGAGGTCACTGCAATGTTAAACCTGGCCCAAAAGGACCAGGGACAGAGATTGTAATGGGTATACCTTTAAACTGTTGTTGTAGGCCACAATTTGAGTTGCATGTTATAGAAATTACTGTGACAGTAACCATCCAAACCAATGGAGGAGAAGCTTTACAAGAAGCAGATCCAGTGCAGCAGTGACCTGACCTGACTTGGCTTTGGTGCCCAGCTACTCCATGCAACACACCTCCCCTGTCCCGAGTGACCACCAGAACAGATGGAGGCCAAAGTCATGGACTAAATTAACTCAATGGACATTTTATGGACATTTTGCTGGGGTGGTCCACAGACTAAGGCAATGCTCTCTGTGTATTATATCAGACAATGGAAAGGGGGAGTTGGTTAAGGAGGACACACTGAGTAGTATGGGACCTGAGCATGATATAAATGCTAGGAAATAACGGACTGAATGCGGTGGGTTTAACTGGGTTAATTTTCTTCACAGTGGATGGTATCAGGTTGTGTTTTGAATTTGTGCTGAACACAAGGTTGATGTTACAGAGATATTTTTGCTACTGCTGAGCAGTGCTTGCACATAGCCAAGGCCTTTTATGCTTCTTGTACCACCCACCAGTGAGTAGGTTTGGAGGTATGCAAGAAGCTGGGAGGGGACACAGACACAACAGCTGACTCCAACTGACCGCAGGGATAGACCTTCTGATTCTCTCCCCCATCCTGTTGGTGAGGAAGTGACTGAGCAGCTGCATGGGGTTTAGGTGCCAGACAGATTTAAACCACACTTAAAATTAAAAATATTCTGAAGAATAAAAGTGCATTCTGTCAGAAGCACTGATGATGAAGCCAAGAAGAATAAGCCAAAGTTCTGTGAACACTTCAGCGCAAAGCTTCTTTACTGATCACATTCAGTCATGAATTATGCAGAATGCTCTGGGCAGAGCATGTGAACTCTTCCTTAGCACCAGAGTAATTAACTCTGCCTTGAAGCCTCAGTCAACCCTGAACACTGGCACAGCTTGCTCATCATTTTCTGCACAGCACTGTACCCTCTGCACTCCCCAAACTGAAAAGTATTTCTAAAGTTATTTCAAGGAAATTAAACTTTCAGGACTAAGAGGTGACCGAATAATGCACATGAAGGTGTGAAACCTGAAAATATGGATCTTACAATGGAAAAATATTATAAAAGGTAGTATTTTGAGTAACTTCAGGTCCTAGACCAACCACAAATTGGTAGCTTAGTATTTCTGACTTATCAGAAGGCTTGTATGTTCTTAAACCATAATCTGATACATTTTGTGTATCAATGGACAACATTCCTCTCTTGTCCGAAGACTACTTAAGACTGCGTCTTGACAGAATTTGCTATAGTAGAACATCTGTCTTTAAAGATACTTTGACAACTTTATTTTATACTGCAAAGAGAATCTGCAAGGGCTAAATTGTTTAAATGACAGACAGAGGAATGTGTATTAATTTATATCTGTGATTTTTAAAAGATAAAAATCCCAGCATATTATGTGCTCTCTATTCTAATGATAATCACAGGACAAATACTCTCATACGCTCTATTTGTGCTGATAGTTTTAATTATGTATGACATTAACTTGTTCCACATAAGTCTTTCTGATCTCCCTAAACAACAATACATTGTAACATGTATTAAGTGTTGTCATGTTAAAAATTACTAAGTATTTAGACACAACTGGAGTAAAGAAAAAGGGAACTGTAGATGGATATATCCTTGCAGTAAAGACAACCAATAGCAGCCTTGACTTTAATATGAAGGGTGCAGCTAGCAAGTACCTCAGTTCCAGACTTGAGACTCCATCTGGAATGCTCCAGCCATCTTTGGAATACACAGGAAAAAAAAAAAAAAAAGAAAAAGAGCAAGCAGTAAGTATATTTGTTGTGGGAGGAAAGGCAGACCAAAAGGGATTTGTTCAGCCTCAATAAAAGACGTTTACACACATATAATTTCCTGAAGAAGGATGCACAGGTAAATTGCTTGTCTCCTGAAATTCATGACATGCCTTTATAACTAAAGAAACATCCAAGTACTTTTAGTGGTAAATAAGATTATTGCATTACCAGAGTTTCTCTGAGATAGCCTCCCCACGTACTCATTCTAGAAGTGGCCAAATTCTAGATGTTAAAGATGATGCTTATGCTGTAGCACAGTGACTATAATTCTCAAATAAATCAGTAATCCAGTAGGTTTTCTAAGACAACCTAAACCTCGATTTAAAAAAATAAAAAAGAGATTTAAGCAGAGTTCTTAGATTTCTTAATTCAACCAAAAAAAATGCTAACAGCCTTCTTCCCATAACTCATTTATCTCTTCTTAACTCATCTAACATCTTGGGGAAAAAACAAGTAAATCAGTAGCTACCAAATAATTAATCTATATTCAGGTTAACTAGACATTCTTGCTTAGCTATTGCTATCTTCCAGACATAAAAAAAGCAGAGACTTCTATTGAAAAACTGGAATGTTTTAATTTCTTACAGCAAGGTTCCCTTACATTTAAGAAGTCTGTTCACAGAGAAGTGAAAAAACCATACTGACTGGCTGCAAAAACCGGCAAATTTGTTACAGAAAGAATGGACTCAAAATCAAACAAGTTATTGGCAGTATGGTTCCAGGTTCAACAGGCTGCATCTGATCCACTGTGGTTGTACACAAAAGAATAGTGCAACCCAAAAACAATGCAAGGAGACTGGAAGATGTAGTTTGAAACATTACACCTAAGAAAAAAGATGTAGGTTTTTGAGGTAAGAAAACTTCCTATTAAGAATGAGCTTGGATGTGTACAGCATCTTCACAAATAAGAGATGAAAAGAAAGCTCTCAGATAAAAAGAGAAATGTTAGTCAAATTGCTCCATCTGACAGGTGGAAATAAGACGACCTAGTCCAAATGATTGGTCAGGTGTAAGAAATAACATACTTCCTAATCCACATAACTTTGCCTTACTAAGAATGAACTTCACCATCCACTACATCATTATTTGCCTGGCTTGGATTACAGCATGGTACCTCCGTGTCTCCAGATAAGAGACACAAAAATTATTTGTTCTTGCACTGCTCACATCCTCACAGCATTACAGCAGCAGGCCTGTTATCCTTACTGAAAAAAACTGTTTGATTCTTACTGCAGCTTTTCTTACAGCTTTTATTCTGTACGAAGGCTTCATCCCATGCTGTGAGTCTCCCTCACTTTCCAAAAATTATACTGGTGCTACTATGCGGGTTTCTTTTTACATGGAAGGAGAGCAAATTCTGATGCCAACATTTGGAACTTGCACTGTATAAACCAACGTGTGCCTTTCAGTACAAAGAAGTGTTATTGTTATAGAGCTAACCATGTCTGTCTACAATTTCACAGCAAACACTTCTTACTATAGCCACAACACAAATCAGTATGGATCTTTTTTTTTTGGTAACTTTAGGAGGACAACTGTAGCATGAAGAATGGAAAGCTTGAACTACTCTCAACTATTCATTCATTTAGCATACAGAGAGACAACTATTACAGGCAGTTCTACTACAGTTCAATGAAGCAAGCAAAAACTATCAATCATTGTAAGGCAAGTTCCTTGACTGCAAAAGAAACTTGCCTGTCAGACCCCACATAATTAGCTATATGTTTTAAACAAGTTTCCTGAAGTGTTACTGCTCACTGCACATACGCCAATGCAGCTATTATATTTACATTTAATATCTGAGATGAATTGACAGATATCACACTGACTACATCATGCTTAGATATGCTTAGATAAGTGCTGATTTTTTACTTCTGGTAAAGAGCAGCTTTCCTTTAATTCTGTGGATTGTGGTTCAAGTTTCTACTACAAAGTGGAAAAATGTGCCAAGCTACTGCAAGATTTATTTTCAGAATAAGTGAGTCAATATTGATTTGCTACGTTGTACTGTGTTATTTCTATGTAAATAATATTACCCTCATACCAAATACTTGTCTTCATTCTAAGAAAAAAACCAAAAAGCCACAGAACTCTGCAACCATAATTAAAATACTTAGTCAGTTAAAATGTCCAAATCTGGTATGTTCCCAAGTGATTCTGCATTTTTGGTGCATCAATACAATGACACAACTACTTCAATTGCTGAGAAGGCAGGAGAAAGAAATGTAGTTCAACTCACATCAAATATAAAATAAGATCAGTGGCAATACTTACACGAATTGAAAAATGGACAGATGCTGCTCCAGTTCCTGATGTATCCACTATACTTTCACAATATGTTTGCAAATAAGCACAATCTAAAGGGTCCGCTCACATTTGAAGTTTCAGGGCTGCTTACCAGTCAATGAAGCAGCCAGTTATATTTGCTACTTTTTTCAACTACAGTGTTTAAACACTTCAGTCAAGACAGAAATTTCTTTGTGAAGTACAATTACACAAATCTGGAACACCGGGATGAACTGCACACTTATCACACACTGCAAGAAAATGCACCTAACAAAATATTAATGAAATATTCTTCCCTTCTTTTGATTTGTCTTCTAAAAGAGACATGGTGTATCTCCTAGAATAAGAGGAAGCCACAACAGTATCCTTATATGAGTTTTGTGATATTTACAAGAATTGCTGTCTTTCTCTTCTTTCCCTTCCCATCTCTCTTCACACCTTCCTGAGACCCTCAAGTTCCTGGACCAAAGTCCTCTGCGCTGCAAAACACTACATGCATGTTACTCCTACCTAACTCAAATCTTTGAAAATAGTCTTGCACTTTGGAAAGTGCCACATTTTATATCAACAGAAACAATTCAACATTTGTATGGTTTTCATTTAGAGATGCTGCGCACAAAGAAACTATTATACAATTACCACCTAAGCAGATACATCACAACAAGAAGAAAGGTGTCTGAAGTTCTCAGTGCAAGGCATATGTGACAAAGTTAAAATCTTTCTGTCAGACTTCGCTGTAGGACCAGTAATTTGCTTTAAAAGATCAATAAATTGCATGTATTTTACATGCCATAAATCTAACAAGCTGTTAACACAGAATGCTAAAATATTAGAAAGAAAAATCTGTGAAGTTCTGTGCAGACATAATTAAAATCAGTTCCTGACCTACAGGATAGAAGAAATAAATAGAACCTTTACATACATGTATCTATTATACACGTATATTTACCTAACCTAAAGAAAACCCCATATAAAATTAAGTTATTTTTAAAGTTGCTTTCTCTAACTAATTCCAACATAGTCCAGGTATGCTCAACAGAACAATCTCCATCTTCACAACACCAAATATTTAAACTTATACTTGCTAGAGCTGGATGCCATGTAACCTGAGCAATTTGTGTGCCAAGGAAACACTTCCATGCTTAAACTATTGATACGCACATGTATATGTACAACAGGTTCCACCCTGAATTTTCCCCCTTGAAAGAAGCAAGCTTGTATTTTGCTACAAAAATTCCCAGCTGCATTACATGAAGTATTGAAGACAAGAAAAAGGAGGCTATCATTGTCCTCTACTCAGCACTGGTGAGGCCACACTTGGGAGTGCTGTGCCCAATTTTGGGCTCCTTTATCAGCTGGGTAGCAGAAGGGCTACAGAGTTGGCGTCTGTAAGTTTCTAGAAACTTCCCCCATGTCAGACAGAGCCACTTGGCCACTTCCACTTGGCTCCAAGACATACTCACTACTGACCAAATGTGAGCTAAACAGCAATGGTAGGTAATGCCCCTGTGATAACATATTCAAGACAGGGTTAAAACAGCCATGTAACAGCAGCTGAGAAAGACAAGCAACCCTACAGACATCAAGGTCAGTAAAGGAGGAGGACAAGGTGATTCAGATGCTAGAACAGAGATTCTTGCACCCTACAATAAAAATTATGAGTTTGTGCCTCCGCAACCCATAGAGATCCATAACGAAGCAGATATCCGTTCTGCAGCCTGTGACTGAAATAGAGGGGGTCTTTGTAGAATATCACAAAAAAAAACTTGGTTTTACTGTGAGGTTGTAAAACCACTAAACTCTTTGTGGTATCTCCATCCTGAGGATTTTTAAAAGCCATCTGCATATGGTTCTGAGCAACTGACTCTAAGTGGCCCTGTTTGAGCAGGGGTTTGGAAGAGGTGGCCTCCAGAGTTTCCTTCCCCCTTCTGAAGTTTTCTTACCACAGGCAAGGGGTCCTTCTTCCCTGACAGATCTTGGAAGAGCCAAGACAGGGTGCTTCATAGGCACCAAGAGTTCCCTGCCTGCACTGCTTCACTGCCTGTGGCTGAATCCTTGCACTCAGGGGTAAGAGTCTGTCATTATGGGATCTGGGGAGACTGATGCCAGTATTAGCTCCAAAAGCCACCACATGATAAACATCGTGCGAACCAAATGTTTTCCCCCTGTCGGAATGGTTGCTGTCCTCTCTAGGTGCTGGTTGTGGTGCAGGCCCAGAGACTTCTGTGGCGTCACTCGGAAGCAAACAGCCGCTAACTCACTGCACTTCAGTAACCAGTGCATTTGGTCCTGGCTCCTGTGAGTGCACAGGGACCCTAGGAACCACTGAGGGCTCGCTATTTCCAGCATCCCAGCCACCTCTTCCTTCCCTGACCGCCTCCTGCAGGTACCCTGGGCCACCTCGAGTCCTGCTGGCTGGGGGGAACAATGGGGAAGGGGCTTTCTCCTGGAAGGGGGGCAGCGTGCCTGGGGGGAGCGGAGCGGGAGGCACGTGTTGAAGGCAGCTGAGGGGCTGGCCCGTCACCTTCCAGCCTGCAAGGAGACCCTGGAGGAGGCTTTTGACTCGCCCTCTCTGTCCCACAAGGAGATCCTTCAGGAGGCCCTTGTCTCTCCTCTCTGCCCCATAGGGAAACCCTTTGGGAGGCCCTTGTCTCCCTTCTCTACCCCACAGGGAGACCCTTCAGGAGGCCC
>VZRL01000512.1:13355-29012 GCA_013397895.1 Origma solitaria
GGGGGTGCGGGGACAAGACCCCCTCTGAGAGTCTGAAATGGGTCAAAATCCACCCCAAAATGGGTCAAAATTTCGTCTTGAAGTGGGTCAAAATCTACCCTGAAATGGGTCGAAGTTTCATTCTGAAATGGGTCAAAAATCCACCCTGAAATGGGTCAAAATCCATCCTGAGACAGGGCCAAAATCCCTCCTGAAAATCCCCAAATCCACCCTGAAAGGGGTCAAAATCCATTTGGGAATGAGCCAAACCCCATCACCGGGTCAAAAATCCACCTTCCCCCCCAAAAAAAGAAACCCCCACTGGAATTTGCTCTGTGTTTTTTCACCCACAGCCCTGATCCCTGTCCATCATCATCCAACAAATTTTATCCATTTATCCCAACAAATTTTGTTGGGATAAACTAATTTTACTGGGATTTTACTGCATGAAGGGTCTGGGAAGGAGATTTCGGGAGAAGATTTGGCACTCCTGGTCTCTTCCCAGCAATCCCAGTCCCTTCCCAGTGATGCTTCCCCTTTCCCCCGGTGCATCCGAAACTTTCCAAGCTTTGGGAACGCTTTTTTTGATCCATATCCCCGTTTTTTCCCCTGGGGAAGCCGCCGCCATGTCCCTGTGCCAGCGTGGGATGAAGGCCGAGGCCGAAGGCTGCGGATTCCCGGCCGGAGCCGGGGTCAAGGTGTTCCTGCACTGGAGCGGGGATGAGGAACGGGAACGCTGCCGGGTTTATTCCCAGGGATCCCTCAGCGCTGAGGAAATCTGCATCGACCTCGCCCGCAGGATCGGTGAGGGACGGGGAATGGATTCCGGGTTGGGGCTGAGGAATTCCCAGTTTTCCGATCGCCAGGGAATGGTGAATGTCACTGCGTTCCACCCCGAGGCTGAGAAATTCCTGAGGAACACCTGTCTTTTCCAGGGCAAACACCAGGAATTCCTAGGGAACACCAGTTTTTTCCAGGGAAAACACCAGAAATTCCCAGGGAACAGCAGTTTTTTCCAGGGAAAACACCAGAAATTCCCAGGGAACACCAGTTTTTTTCCAGGGAAAGCACGAGAAATTCCCAAGGAACACCTGTCTTTTCCAGGGAAAACAGCAGAAATTCCCAGGGAACACCTGTCTTTTCCAGGGAAAACACCAGAAATTCCCAGGGAACAGCAGGTCCCAACTGGATTCCTTTCCAAGGCTGAGAAATTCCCAGTTTTCTGATTTCCAGGAATTTTTCGTTTTTTGGGGGGATAAAACCTTGCGTTTCTTGGGATTGAAACCTGCTGTATTTTTGTGGTTTTGGTGGGGGGGAAACCTACTGAGGTTTTTTTGGGTTTTGGGAATAAAAATTGCTGAGTTCAGGTTTATTTGGAATAAAACTGGCTGCGTTTGGGCTTATTAGGAATAAAACCAGCTGGAATTCTGTTCCTTGGGAATTAAACCAGACGAATTTCCTTGGGAGCAAAACCCCCTGGAATTCCAGCTTTTCGGGAACAACCGCTCATCCCAGCTGGCTTTTCCCATTTTGAAATGGGAATTTTCGGGAACATCCTGCCTCTGCCCTTCCCCAGCGGATCCTTGGAGGCCTGGCTAGAGAAAACGGGGTGGGAAAAGGGTGTTTTTTCCGAAAGTGATGGGATTTCTGGCGTTTCTGGCAGGAATTACCCCGCTCTGCTACTGCCTCTTCGCCCTCTACGACCCGCAGAGCCGCATGTGGCTCCCACCGAACCACCAGTTCCACATCGGGAAGGACACCAACGTCAACCTGATCTTCAGGATGAGGTGAGGCCTCTCCGCAGCCGTCCCCATGGATCCTCCATGGAGACATTCCTGGCTTTTCCTTGCCTTTGTGCTGGGAGGGACGTGAGGCTTTGCCTCTCCTCGCTGCCAGGGTTTCTGGGTGATCCATCCCCAGATTTCCTTGGAAAAACTGCTCCAAATCTGAGCAAAGGAGGGAAATGATGGAGTTGGAGCCCCAGCCTCTCCATCAGCATGGAAAAACCCGCTTGCTTATTCCCAATATTCCTGTCCTTTTCTCCTCACATTTCCCATCCGTTTTACCTCAGGTTTCCCTCCTTTTTCCCCCTCACATTTCCTGCTCTTTTTCCCCTCACGTTTCCCGCTTTTTCCCTCACATTTCTCTCCCTTTTTCCCCTCACATTTCCCACCCTTTTCCCCTCACGTTTCCTGTCTTTTTCCCCTCACGTTTCCTACCCTTTTTCCCCTCGCATTTCCTGTCCTTTTCTCCTCACATTTCCTGTCCTTTTCCCCTCACATTTCCCACTCTTTTCCCCTCACATTTCCTGTCTTTTTCCTCACGTTTCCCGCCCTTTTTCCCCTCACGTTTCCCGCTCTTTTCCCCTCACGTTTCCCGCTCTTTTTCCTCTCATGTTTCCTGTCCTTTTCCCCTCACATTTCCCACCCTTTTTCCTCTCACGTTTCCCTCCATTTTCCCCTCACGTTTTGCCCTCTTTTTCCCCTCACATTTCCCACCATTTCCCCTCACGTTTTGCCCTCTTTTTCCCCTCACGTTTCCCACCCTTTTCCCCTCACATTTCTCACCCTTTTTCCTTCGTGTTTCCCGCTCTTTTCCCCCTCACGTTTTCCTCTCAATTTAAACCCTTAAAATGGGGAAAATGGAACATCCCGCCTCAATTTAAATCCCTAAATTGAGGGAAAATTGAATTCTCCCCTCAGTTTAACGCTCCAAAGGGCTTCCTCTTCCCCTCATTCCTTATTCCCAATATTCCTCTGCCTTCCTCGCTGTCTCGGCACAGGGATGATGTCCCTCCCAAAGTTTTTGGGATCAACACCCAGGGGGTCCATGGGGGAAACCCAAAAAGGGATGGAAAAATCTTTTAATTAACCCGTTCCAGAGGAAGGAAGATGCTGTTGCCCTTCATTCCCAGTTTGGTTTCATTCCTTATGCTCAAATCCCATATATTTTAAGCATGTGGCTGATTCTCCTGTGGTTCCAAGAAGTTTTATTCCTAAAAGAACCCCAAAATCCACCGATTTGAGCCCGGAATGTGACTCCCAGCATGGGGCCAGCCCCTCTCCTCCTCCCTTCTTGCCGTTCCAGGTATTATTTCCGGAACTGGCACGGGATGAACGACAAGGAGCCGGCGGTTTTTCGGAATGTGCCACGTCCGGGGGATTCTCCTGAGGAAAAACCTCCTGGAGGAGCTTTACTGGACAGATCCTCCTTCGAGTACTTGTTTGAGCAGGTGAAGGGGCTGGATCTGGGAAAAAATTGGATTTTTTTTCCATTTTTCTATCCCCAGGGGTTTATTTAAGGATAAACGCCCACCTGAATTTTCCCTTAGGGAAGGTTTTACTCTGCTGGGAGGGGAGCTGGGTGGGATTCCATAATTCCACTGGATAATTTTACCTTTTAAGGGATTTTCATTCATTTTCATTTCATCCACTTTTTAAATTAAAAAAACCACAAGGAAAACCCTTCTGGGCATCTGCTCAGGGCATGCTTTCTTCTCTAATATTTCCCATTTAACAGGGAAAATTCGAATTCATCAACGACGTCGCATCCCTGAAGGATTTCCAGAGCGAGCCGGAAATCCAGAAGTTCAAGAACGAGAGCTTGGGCATGGCCGTCCTCCACCTCTCCCACATCGCCATAAAGAAGGGCATTTCCCTGGAGGAAGTGGCCAGGAAGTACAGGTAAAATTCCTGCTTTTCCGAAGGCTTTTTCCGCCATTTTTCACCCTTTTTTATCCCCTGATTTTCCTCACGGGGAGGCCGCGGTTTCCCCGTTGCAATCCTGATGATTTCCCAACCATTTTCCCCCTTTCCCCGGCAGCTTCAAGGACTGCATCCCGCGCTCCTTCCGCCGCCAGATCCAGCAGAACAACTTCCTGACGCGCTTCCGCATGAAGAACGTCTTCCGCCGCTTCCTGCGGCGCTTCCAGCGGCACACGGTGGGCGCGGGGAAGCTGACGGAGCGCGACGTCATGTACAAGTACCTGGCCACCCTGGAGCACCTGGCCCCGGCCTTCGGCAGCGAGCTCTTCCCGGCGCTGGCCCTGGAAACGGCGGCCGAGGGCGAGAAAGGGCCGCCCCGCGCCAACGGGGGCTGCGCGGAGGCTCCGAGGGATTGTCCGGTCACTCACCACGTCCTGGTCACCGGCACCGGCGGGATCCAGTGGCGGCCGGCGCCCGCCGAGGTGGGTTGGGGTGAGGGGGTTTTGGGGTGAGGCGTTCCCGCCCCGAATCCTGTCCTTTTCCTCGGTTTGTGGCCGTGGGTTTTTCCTGGGGCGTTCTGTGCGTTCCAGATTAATTTTCCAGCTTAATCCTGGTTTGGTGGAAGCCTCTCCCAGCGTTCCCAGGCAGATCCCATCTCGCATTCCCATCCAAATCCTTCCCAAATCCATCCAAATCCATCTCCTTTCCCTTGGCTTGTGCCTCCAGGCTTTTCCTTGGCCTCCAGCTTGTCCCAGTCTGCCCAGCAGCCACCACAGCCTTTCCCAATATTCCCATTCCGATTCCATCTCTAGTTTTTGCTTCCAGGCTTTTCCTGAGGCTCTCTGGGCATTCTATTTTCCTTTCCCAGCTTGTCCCAGTCTGCCCAGCAGCCACCACAGCCTTTCCCAATATTCCCATTCCGATTCCATCTCTAGTTTTTGCTTCCAGGCTTTTCCTGAGGCTCTCCGGGCACTCCAAGTTCCTTTTCCAGCTTATCCCAATTTGCCCAGAACCTTTCTCATCCCGTCCCGTCCCATCCCATCCCATCCCATCCCTACTTTGTGCTCGCAGGCTTTTCCTCGGCCTGCAGCTCATCCCAGCTCCGCGCTCCAGGCCTTCCCAGCAGCAGGAAAAAGTCTGGAATTCTCCCCTTTGCGCAGGGCACGGCGACCTTCTCCCAGCGTGGATATTTCGGTAGAAAATCCAGGAGCAAGGAGCAGGAGCCCGGGGCCGCGGCTCAGCCGGCGGAGCCGCCGTGGTGCCATTTCTGCGATTTCCGGGAAATCACGCACGTCGTGGTCAAGGACTGCAGGATCAGCATCCACCGGCAGGACAACAAGTGCCTGGTGCGTGGGGATCGCTCCCTGCCGGCGCTGGGATCCCGGGGCTGATCCCAAGGCAGTGTGGGGAAGAACGAGGGTTTTTCTGTGGGTTTTTCTGAGGGTTTTCCGTGGTTTTCTGAGGGTTTTCCAGGGTTTCCTGAGGGTTTTCCGAGGGTTTTGTCAGTGTTTTGTTCCGAAGATTTTCTGGGAGTTTTTCAAGGCTTTCTCTGAGATTTTTCCTTAGGGTTTTCTAGGTTTTTTTTCTGAGGGTTTTCTGAAGGTTTTCTATGGGTTTTTTTGAGGGCTTTTCGAGTGTTTTTTTCCAAGGGTTTTCTGAGAGTTTTCCATGGGTTTTCTAGGGGTTTTATTATATTTTTTTTCTGAGGAGGGTTTCCTGAGGGTTTTCCATGGGTTTCCTGAGGACTTTGTGGGGTTTTTATGAGGGCTTTATGAGTGATTTTTCCCACAGTTTTCCGTGGGTTTCCTGAGGGCTTTCTAAGGTTTTTAGGAGGGCTCTCTGAGTGGTTTTTCCCATGGTTTTCCGTGGGTTTCCTGAGGGCTTTGTGAGGTTTTTATGAGTGCTTTATGAGTTTTTTTCCAAAGGTTTTCCTAGAGTTTTCCAAGCGTTTTCTAAGGGTTTTATGAGAATTTTTTTCTGAGGGTTTCCTGAGGGTTTTCTGTGGGTTTCCTGAGGATTTTGTGGGGTTTTTATGAGAGCTTTATGAGTGTTTTTTTTTCAGGGTTTTCCATGGGTTTCCTGAGGGTTTTCCAGGGTTTTTAGGAGGGCTTTCTGAGTGGTTTTTCCCAAGGTTTTCCGTGGGTTTTCTGAGGCCTTTCCAGGGTTTTTAGGAGGGCTCTCTGAGTGCTTTTTCCCCAGGATTTCCCTCGCGTTTCCCGAGGGTTTCCCGTGGGTTTCCCCGCTGGATCCAGGGCCGTTCCCAGCCCATTCTGCCTTTTCCCTTCCCTAGGACGTGCTGCTGCCGTGCCCCGGCAGCGCCCTGTCCCTCGTGTCGCTCGTGGATGGATATTTCCGCCTCACGGCCGACTCCAGCCATTACCTGTGCCACGACGTGGCCCCGCCGCGGCTGCTGCTGAGCATCCACAACGGCATCCACGGGCCCATGCAGTGAGTGGAGCTCCGCCCGGGGCCAGGGGGACCATCCCGACCCCAGGGGATTGTCCTGGAGCTGTTCTCTGTGCCCAGGACTCACCCGGAGCCGCTTGTGTCCCTGGGGTGGGCCCTGAGTGTTTCATCCCCTCGGAGCTTATCCCAATCCATTGCTGAGAGCTCATCCCAATCCATTCCCTTCCCTCGGGGCTCATCCCAATCTGTTTCCTGTCCTCAGGGCTCATCCCAGTCCATTCCTGAGAGCTCATCCCAATCCATTCCATTTTCTCAGGGCTCATCCCAATCCATTCCCTGTCCCCAGGGCTCATCCCAATCCATTCCTGAGAGCTCATCCCAATCCATTCCCTGTCCCCAGGGCTCATCCCAATCCATTCCATTTTCTCGGGGCTCATCCCAATCCATTCCTGAGAGCTCATCCCAATCCATTCCCTGTCCCCAGGGCTCATCCCAATCCATTCCATTTTCTCGGGGCTCATCCCAATCCATTCCCTTCCCTCAGGGCTCATCCCAATCCATGTCCTCAAAGCTCATCCCAATCCATCCCCTTCTCCTTTTCCAGGGAGGAGTTTGTTTTTGCCAAGCTCCGCCGGGAAGAGCCGGAGGAAGGGCTCTACATCCTCCGCTGGAGCGTCCTGGATTTCAACCGGATGATCCTGTCCGTGATCAAGAGGAGCCACCAGCAGGTAGGGACGCCATTCCCGGCGCGGGATTCCCGGGAACGCCGAGCTCCAGAGCGACCTTCAGCTCCCGCCTGGCCCGCGCTGTTCCAGGCCCCCGGAACGCCCGGAGCCTTCAAGTACCGACAGTTCCGGATCCAGAAGAAAGGCGACTCCTTCGTGCTGGAGGGCTGGGATCGGCAATTCCCCACCCTGCGGGAGCTCCTGGAGGTGCTCAAGGGCTGCACCCTCAAATCCGGCGAGGAGAACTTCACGGTGAAGAGGTGCTGCCCGCCCAAGCCGGGAGGTAGGGATGGAGATCGATCATCCCTCGGGATCAGGGCCGAGCGGGTCCGAGAGCTCACGGGATCCTCCCTTCCCAGAGATCTCGGACCTGCTGATCACGCGGAAGGCGAAGGACAACGGCAAGCAGATCCTGAACCTCACCCAGCTCAGCTTCCACCAGATCCGCAAGAACGAGATCACGCAGGTGCCGCTTCCCCGGGATTTTGGCTGCTCTGGTTCCCCGGGGTTCATCGTGGGAGGTGGAGGGATCCTCTCTGCTTTCCTGCGATTCGTGGAATGATGGAGGGATCCTCTGCTTTCCTGGGATTCTTGGGGATGGAGGGATCCTGTGCTTTCCTGGAATTTGTGAGAATGGAGGGATCCTCTCTGCTTTCCTGGGATTCTCCACTTTCCCGGGATTCCAAATCCCAGGATCCTCCTCCCACTCCCCCCGGGCCAGCCAGTGGGACGGATTTGATGGATTTTCCAAGGAAAAGGCAGGGAAGGATCCCCGTGGGAGCAGCTTTCTCCCGGATCGGGCTGCGGAGGGAAGCCGGGGAGGGATCCGGATGGGGATTCCCACCTTCCCCGCGTCCAGCAGCTTTTCCCTGCTCTGCAGCGAGCCCACCTGGGCCAGGGCACGCGGACCAACATCTACGACGGCGTCCTGAGCGTCTGCGGCAGCTCCGGGAACGACGACGAGGCCGAGTACTTCTCCACGGAGCAGAACAACAACAGCCGCGAGATGCACGTGGTGCTCAAAGTCCTGGACCCCAGCCACAGGGACATCGCCCTGGTGAGCCCGGCCCAGGGAACTGGGGGGGAAATGAGGATCCGGGCCGGGAATGAGGATCTGGGGGGTGGAATGAGGATCTGGGGGGTGGGATATGACTCCGAAAGGGCTGGGGTTGGGCATCGAGGGCTGGGATGTGGCTTCGGAATGGCTGGGACAGGGATCTGGGTGTGGGATGTGACCCGAAAAGGGCTGGAATGTGGCTCAGGGGGCTGGAATATGGATCTGAGGGTCAGAATGTGGATCCAAGGATTGGACTATGGATCTGAGGGTCGGAACATGCTTCTGGAGGGATGGAATGTGACCCCAAAAGGGCTGGAATGTGGCTCAGGGGGCTGGAATATGGATCTGAGGGTCAGAATGTGGATCCAAGGATTGGACTATGGATCTGAGGGTCGGAACATGCTTCTGGAGGGATGGAATGTGACCCCAAAAGGGCTGGAATTTGGCTCCAAAAGATTTGGCCTGGGGTTTTCCGAACACTCCGGAATTCCGGGTCCACCCCGCCATTCCCGCTGTCCCCGCAGGCGTTCTTTGAGAGCGCCAGCCTGATGTCCCAAGTGTCCCACGTCCACCTGGCCTTCGTGCACGGCGTTTGCGTCCGCGGCTCCGAGAGTAAGTCCAGAACGTTCGGGGCCGTTCCCGTGCCGTTCCCGGTGCCATTCCCATGCTGTTCCCACGCCGTTCCCAAGCCATTCCGGAGCCATTCCTGCTGCTGTTCCCGAGCCATTCCCGGTGCCGTTCCCGGTGCCGTTCCCGCGCCGTTCCCGCATTTTGAATGTTTTCCCATCCCGTTTTTCCCCGCAGACATCATGGTGGAGGAGTTCGTGGAGCACGGGCCGCTGGACGTGCTGCTGCGCAAGGAGAAAGGTCGCATCTCCGTGGGCTGGAAAATCACCGTGGCCAAGCAGCTGGCAAGTGCCCTGAGCTACCTGGTAATTCCAGCCGGGAATTCTCCCCGAAATCCCTCCGTTTTTCCGGGAGATAATCCTCGGTTTTTAGGATTATTCCTCCCTTCCATCCGGCCTCCCTCCTCCCTGCTCCTGGTTGGTTTTGGAGCTGGGGAAAGCCAGGGGTGAGGATGGGATTCTGAGCAGGGCTTTGGGGAAAATCCTCCTCGGTCCTTTTATTCCCTGTCCCGGGAGCAAAATCCCAAAAGAGGGAGGTGGCAGCCAGGAATCCCAGGTTTTCATTTTCTCCTGGAATCCAGAGGGGTGACCTTGCCCTGCGGCACCGCTGGGATTTTTTCCAAGATTTCTTTCCCCCGAAGATTGTTTTCTGATAATTACTTAATATTGGGAAACTGATTTACTATTGGTAAAAATTACAATGGGAATATTTGTCATGGAAGAATTATTATGGGAATTTTTAAGCGGGAAAAATTACCATTGTAGAATTTATTATTAGGAAATTTATAATCAGAAAACTGGAAAACGTTTACAATAAATAAACAGTAATTTTTTGGGTGTGGGAGTGGGAGTGAAAAAATCCATTTCCTGCTAATTTTTTGTTATTGGAAAACCGTTGGGATTTGCTATTGGAAAAAATTATGATGGGAATATTTATTGTAGGAATTTTTAAATGGGGAAAACTACCATTGTAAAATTCATTATTAGGAAATTTATAATCAGAAAACTGGAAAATATTTACAATTAAAAAGCAATAACTTTGGGGGTGGGGGGGGGTGTGAAAAAATCCATTTCCCAATAATTTTTTATTGTTGGAAAACCGTTGGGATTTGCTATGGTTAGAAATTACGATGGGAATATTTATTATGGGAAACTTACTATAGGAATTTTTAAATGGGAAAAATAATTATCGTAAAGTTTATAATTCATTATCAGAAAACCGGAAAACATTTACAATAAATAGCAATTTTTCTGCGGGGTGGGAGGGTGTGAAAAATTCCCTTTGCCGCTAATTTTCCCGAGGTTTTTCCCGTTGCTCTGCCTTTCCCAGGAGGACAAGAACCTGGTGCACGGCAACGTGTGTGCCAAGAACATCCTGCTGGCCCGGACGGGGCTGGACGAGGGCTCCGTGCCCTTCGTGAAGCTCAGCGACCCCGGGGTCAGCTTCGCCGTGCTCTCCCGGGAAGGTACGGGACCAGAACGGGAACGGGATGGAATTCCGGGTGAAAATCCGGGTTGGTTTTCCTCCTTTCCTAATCGTTTCCACAGGCTGTGGCCAGAAATCTTTTCACGAAGTATCCCCTGCTTTTTCAACCCGAATATTCCGAATATTTGGTATTTTATATGGGGGAATTATGGGATCATTCCAGTCTGTAATGGGATGGATTTCCGGGTAGAAAATCCAAGTTATTTTCCTTCCTTTCCTAATCATTTCCACAGGCTGTAGTCAGAAATCTTTTCACAAAGTATCCTCTACTTTTCAGCCTGAATTTTCCCAATATTTGCCATTTTGAATGGGGGAATTTTCGGCTCATCCCAGCCTGGAATGGGATGGATTTCCATGTGGAAAATCTGGGTTGGTTTTCCCTCTTTTCCTGATAATTCCTGTGGGGTTGTGCCAGAGCTGTTCTGACGAGGCATTCCCTGCTTTTCCAACCTGAATTTTCCCAATATTTGGCATTTTGGATGGGGGAATTTTCGGCTCATCCCAGCCTGGAATGGAATGGATTTCCATGTGGAAAATCTGGGTTGGTTTTCCCTCTTTTCCTGATAATTCCTGTGGGGTTGTGCCAGAGCTGTTCTGACGAGGCATTCCCTGCTTTTCCAACCTGAATTTTCCCAATATTTGGCATTTTGAATGGGGGAATTTTTGGCTCATCCCAGCCTGGAATTTCCCAGGTGGAAAATCCAGGTTATTTTCCCACCTTTCCCTAGTCATTTCCACAGTCTGTGACCAGAGCTCTTTTCACAAATATCCCCCACTTTTCCCACCCGAATTTCCCCAATATTTGCCGTTTTCCCGCGGGATCGCGGCCCGCCTTGGCCTCGCGGCTGAGCCCGCCCCGTCCCACGGCCCGTGTCCCCCAGAGCGCGTGGACAGGATCCCCTGGCTCGCCCCCGAGTGCGTGCGCGACGTGGGGAGCCTCAGCACGGCCGCGGACAAGTGGAGCTTCGGCACCACGCTGCTCGAGATCTGCTTCGACGCCGACGTGCCGCTGAAGGAGCGCACGGCCTCCGAGGTGAGCCCCGGGGGAAATCCCAAATCCCGGGGGAAATCCCAAATTGTGAGCAAAATCCCCAGGGAAATCCCAAATCCCGGGGGAAATCCCAAATGCCGGGGGGAAATCCCAAATCCTGGGGGAAATCCCAAATGCCGGGGGGAAATCCCAAATCCTGGGGGAAATCCCAAATTGTGAGCAAAATCCCCAGGGAAATCCCAAATCCCGGGGGAAATCCCAAATGCCGGGGGGAAATCCCAAATCCTGGGGGAAATCCCAAATGCCGGGGGGAAATCCCAAATCCTGGGGGAAATCCCAAATTGTGAGCAAAATCCCCAGGGAAATCCCAAATCCCGGGGGAAATCCCAAATGCCGGGGGGAAATNTCCCCAGGGAAATCCCAAATGCCGGGGGAGATCCCAAATCCTGGGGGAAATCCCGGGGAAATCTCAAATCCCGGGGGAAATCCCAAATCCCGGGGGAAATCCCAAATTGTGAGCAAAATCCCCAGGGAAATCCCAAATGCCGGGGGAGATCCCAAATCCTGGGCAAAATCCCGGGGGAAATCCCAAATCCCAGGGGAAATCCTGGGGGAAATCCCAAATCCTGGGGAAATCCTGAGGGAAATCTCAAATCCTGGGGGAAATCCCGAGGGAAATCCTGAGGGAAATCCTAGGTAAAATCCCATGGTTTTTCTGTGTTTTTCCCACGTTTTCCCTGCATTTTCCCTGCATTTTTCCCACGTTTTCCCCACATTTTTCCTATGTTTTCCCCGCGTTTTTCCTGCGTTCTTCCCACATTTTCCCCGCGTTTTCCCCACGTTTTCCCCGCTCTTTTCCCCGCAGAAGGAGCGTTTCTACGAGAAGCGGCACCGCCTCCCGGAGCCGTCGTGCCGCGAGCTGGCCTCGCTCATCTCGCAGTGCCTCAACTACAGCGCCGTGGAGCGACCGTCGTTCCGCACCGTGCTGCGCGACCTGACCCGCCTGCAGCCCCGCCGTGAGCGCCCGAATCCGGGGGGAAATCCTGAGCGAAATCCCGGGGGAAATCCTGAGCGAAATCCCGGGGGAAATCCCAAATCCCGGGGGAAATCCTGAGCGAAATCCCGGGGGCAATCCCAAATCCCGGGGGAAATCCCAAATTCCAGGGGAAATCCCAGGGGAAATCCCAAATCCCGGGGGGAATCCCAAATCCCGGGGGGAATCCCAAATCCTGGGGGGAATCCTGAGCAAAATCCCAGGGGAAATCCCAAATCCCGGGGGAAATCCCAAATTCCAGGGGAAATCCCAGGGGAAATCCCAAATCCCGGGGGGAATCTCAAATCCTGGGGGGAATCCCGAGGGAAGTCCTTGGGGAAATCCCAAATCTCGAGTGAAATCCCAGGGGGAATCACAAATCCTGGGAGGAATCCTGGGGGAAATCCCAAATCCCAAGGGAAATCCGAAATCCCGAGGGGAATCCCAAATCCCGGGGAGAATCCCGAGGGAAATCCCAAATCCTGAGCAAAATCCTGGGGGAAATCCTAGGGGAAATCCCAAATGCTGAGGGGAATCCCATGGAAAATCCCGAGGGAAATCCTGAGGGAAATCGCAAATCCCAAGGGAAGTCCCAAATCCCAAGGGGAATCCCAAATCCTGAGGGAAATCCCAAATCCCAAGGGAAATCCCGAGGGAAATCCTGGGGGAAAGGGGAGGGAAGGGGAGAAAAGGTGGGAAAGAGGGAGAGAAGAGGGGAAAAAGTGTGGGGGGAAGGTTAAAAAAAGAGAAAAGAGGCGAAAAAGAGGAGGAAAAATCAGGGAAAAAGGTTAAAAAGGGGAAAGGAAAAAAGGGAAAAGGTTGAGGGAAAAGAGAGCAAAAAAAGGGGAGGAAAAGGAATTGAAAAGGCAAAAAGAGGGAAAAAAAGGAAAAGGGAGCAAAGGAAATCCAAGCAAAGGAAAACCCCGCAGAGCTCGTGGACGTGACGTCGGTGAGCCCCGAGTTCGCCGTGTCCGACCCCACCGTGTTCCAGAAGCGCTACCTGAAGAAGGTCCGGGAGCTGGGGGAGGTCAGTGGGGTGGGGATTCCTGCTGGGAATTCCTGCTGGATCCCAGAGCCTTTCAGCTCTTCTCTCCGAGGGTTTCCCTGCCAAACCCCGAAATTCCGTGTTTTAATCCCTGTTTCTGCTCTGTAACCTCTCCCCTGCTGATTTTCCCGAAACTCCCCAACTTCGTCGAGCCCTGCGGATCCTCCCAGCGCGGGGGAAACCCAAAACCTTTTCCCAAAAATTCCCCAGGGAAACCCCAAAACCTTTTCCTGACAAAACCCTAAAACCTTTTCCCGAAAATCCCCGAGAAAACCCAAAACCTTTTCCGAAAAATCCCACAACCTTTCCCCGACAAACCCCAAACCTTTTCCCAACAAACTCCAAACCTTTTCCCGACAAAACCCAAAACCTTTTCCCGACAAAACCTGAAACCTTTTCCCGAAAAAACCCAACCCTTTTCCCGAATTCCCCCAACCCTTTTCCCAATAAAACCCCAACCCTTTTCCCAAATTCCCCCAACCCTTTTCCCAAAAAACCCCAAACCCTTTCCCGATTCCCAGGGCCACTTCGGGAAGGTGAGCCTGTGCTGCTACGACCCCACCAACGACGGCACGGGCGAGATGGTGGCGGTGAAGTCGCTCAAGGCTGGGAGCAGCCCCCAACTGCTGAGCTCCTGGAGGAGAGAGATCCAAATCCTCAAGACTCTCTACCACGAGAACATCGTCAAGTACAAGGGCTGCTGCAGCGAGCAGGGTAGGGAACCTTTTGGGGTTAAAAACGCTGAATTCCTGTGGTTTTTGGTGGGAATTTCCATCCCAGAGGGGATTCGGGGTGGTCTGAGGCCGTCCCTAAATTCCCAAGAGGGAGGGCTCGATCCGTGTGGGATTTTCTAGTTCCAAATCCCACTAAAAGCCCCAATTCCTGCGTTTTTTTGGTGGGAATTTCCATCCCGGAGGGGATTTGGGGTTTCTTGGGGCCGTCCCTAAATTCCCATGAGGGCTGGGGACACGGGGCTCGATCTGTGTGGGATTTTCCAGCTCCAACTCTGGCTGAAAACCCCAATTCCTGCGTTTTTTTGGTGGGAATTTCCATCCCGGAGGGGATTCGGGGCAGTCTGACGTTGTCCCTAAATTCCCACGAGGGAGGGCTCGATCCGTGTGGGATTTTCTAGTTCCAAATCCCACTAAAAGCCCCAATTCCTGCTTTTTTTTGGTGGGAATCGCCGTCCTGGAGGGGATTTGGGATTTCTTGGGGCCGTCCCTAAATTCCCATGAGGGCTGGGGACACGGGGCTCGATCTGTGTGGGATTTTCCAGCTCCAACTCTGGCTGAAAACCCCAATTCCTGCGTTTTTTTGGTGGGAATTTCCATCCCGGAGGGGATTCGGGGCAGTCTGACGTTGTCCCTAAATTCCCACGAGGGAGGGCTCGATCCGTGTGGGATTTTCTAGTTCCAAATCGGGCTAAAAACCCCAATTCCTGCCTTTTTTTGGTGGGAATCTCCATCCCGGAGGGGATTTGGGGTTTCTTGGGGCTGTCCCCATATTCCCACAAGGACTGGGGACACAAGGCTTGATCTGTGTGGGATTTTCCAGTTCCAAATCTGGCTAAAAACCCCAATTCCCGTGGTTTTCCATTGGGAATCTCTGTCCTGGAGGGGATTTGGGGTGGTCTGAGGCCGTCCCCAAATTCCCATGAGGGAGGGCTCGATCCCTGTGGGATTTTCTAGTTCCAAATCTGGCTAAAAACCCCAATTCCCGCATTTTTCAGTCGGAAATCCCCATCCTGGGGGGGTTTGGGGTTTCTGGGGCTGTCCCACGTCCCCGTGTCCCTCGCAGGGGACAAGGTGGTGCAGCTGATCATGGAGTACGTTCCTCTCGGGAGCCTCCGCGAGTTCCTGCCCAAGCACGCCCTGAGCCTGTCCCACCTGCTGCTCTTCGCCCAGCAGATCTGTGAGGTGAAATTCCCCCCAAAAAAACAGGGGGATTCCCAAAAAAACGGGGGTGAAAACATCAAAAACAGGGGTGATTCCCAAAAAAATGGGGGTGAAGACATCAAAAATGGGTGATTCCCAAAAAAATGAGTGTGATTCCCAAAAAAATGGGGATGATTTCCAAAAAAATGGCGGTGAAAACATGAAAAACGGGTGATTCCCAAAAAAATGTGGGGGTTTGCCAATAAATGGGGGTGAAAACATCAAAACTGCGGGTGATTCCCAAAAAAAATGAGGGTGAATCCCAAAAACGGGACTGAATTCCCAAAAATAGGTCTGATTTCCCAAAAAAGGGGGACTGAATTCCCAAAATGGGGCTGAACTCCAGACATGGGGCTGATTCCCAAAAATGGGACTGAATTCCCAAAATAGGTCAGAATTCCCAAGAAAATGGGGCTGAATTCCCAAAATGGGGTTGAGTTCCAAAAATGGGGATTAATTCCCAAAAATGGGGCTGAATTCCCAAAAATGGGGATTAATTCCCAAAACCAGGACCAAATTCCCCAAATAATGGGATTAAACCCCCCGAACACCTCCCAACTCCCCCAAAAATGACCCAAATCTCCCCCAAACATCTCAACCTCCCCCAAAAAACACCACCAAAATCCCCCCAAACATCTCCAACCCCCCCAAAACCTCCCCCAACCCCCCCC
>VZRL01000517.1:4989-197839 GCA_013397895.1 Origma solitaria
TCCTGGCAGCGTCCTGGCAGCGTCCTGGCAGTGTCCTTGCAGTGCCCTGGCAGTGCCCTGGCAGTGTCCTGGCAGCGTCCTGGCAGCGTCCTGGCAGCGTCCTGGCAGCATCCTGGCAGTGTCCTGGCAGTGTCCTGGCAGTGTCCTGGCAGCGTCCTGGCAGTGTCCTGGCAGTGTCCTTGCAGTGTCCTGGCAGTGTCCTGGCAGTGTCCTGGCGGTGTCCTGGCAGTCTCACTTGCTCTCCCATGCAGCACAGGACATGCAGTATCTACCTTTCCTTACAGGCCATAAAAACACTCCACATATTGCTGGGCTGAACCACTGGCAGCAGAGGCGTTTTGGAGATCTTAAACAGAATTGAAAGAGCCCATAAAAGCTAGTTTAGTAAGTGGGAGCCACACTGGCTCAGTGAGCTCTGTCTGTGTTGATGACTGAGGTCCCCAGGCACTGCCCTTCCAGCCCCTGGGCAGGCTGCACAGCAAGGCAGGCACAGCCAGAGCATCCCCCCTGAGCAAAGGGATGTTATCCAGGCATTTTATCCTGGGAATCATTCCCTGAAGATACCTGGGCATTGCCCTTGAGGGGACCTGCTTGGCTGAAATGGCCAAGCTGGGGAGAGAGCAGATGTGTGTCACCGTGCTGGCCCTGTTTAGTCTATTCACATCGGTGGCACTGAGGAGGTGGTATTTACAAGAAATTTTAGAAACTGGAAATAATTATGAAAACATCCTGAGGCCTCATGGGAGTTCAATAATTCTGAAGATGGAAAAAGATGGCCTTTTATAACTGGAGTGTTATTCCCTCAGTCCTCCCTGCAAGGAAGCAGCCAGTTTTCCTGGACAAGATGTAAGACAAGTCTCATTCGGTTAGGAAGATTTCCCACATTTTCCATCTGTTGGTGCAAATTTTTGAGGCAATGAATTTGTGACTTTTCACAAAGTCAAGAGACTCTCTCAATCTATAGCTGGGGGCTATCCCTGCTCAATGAAAGCTCAGCCTTTAATGTACAGATTTCTGGGAGAAAAGTGGTCTGTGGTGCCAGCACAGGACACCTGGAGACACCCAGGCACAGCCCATCTCCAGCCTTGCCATGGCTTGGAGGTCTGCGTGGGAAGTGGACTGGTCACATACCCGAAGCCCTTCAGCTCAAATCCCTCTCTGAACTGCCACTTCTCCCTGCCTGCAGCCACAGGAGTGCATTTATTAAATTTAGAGGCATAGTAAAATGTAAATTAGAGAATTCCTTCTATAAATACACCTTAAAACAAAGAGGCTTTTTTTTTTTTTTTAAACATGGAAAAAATATTAACCAAAACAGTGGATATCTCACAGCTCTTATAGTTTGGAAACTGGGATATTATTTTTCCAGTCGGCTCTTAATTTTTCCATTCTCTCTCAATTTGGAGTGCAGTGCAAATGCAGCACAGCTACATTTCTGCTTTCTATCCTACACCTTGCCGATTACATTGACAACAATTTAAGCAAAAGGATTGCTCAGAGTCACAAGGATCTGTTTGATTTACAGAAACCCCTATGGTGGAGACACACCATGCTCTTCTGCAGGAGCCAAAAAAAGAATGTTGTGTGGATTATGTTGCATATTTTTATTAATATCTTTGTTGTCTCTCTGAGTTCATACCAATTATGAAGGAGAAAAACTTCTGAGTGAAATCTTGCATATCAAAGTTGATACATAAGCTCAGTTCCACATCTTTAAGAGCAATGACAAGAGCAATCAGTCAAATCTACAGACTTTTTTTCATATTTCCTGGTGGGTAAGCCTTCTGAAAACTAGTTGTTTGTATTTGTGTTCAGTACAGGCATTAATAAGGCTAAGAGAGCCACCAATATGAAGATAATTCATAGTAATTTCATATTCAAAGGGTTCCATGGGGAACTATATCAAGATAAAAGCATTGTACACACACACTTTTTCAAGGCTTATCTCTGCTTTTTTTCTAGAGTAGTAATTGAGAAAGAAAACACTGCAAGCATGTTCATCTGATTTGAAATAGGACTGAACCACATTTGCAATTGTTTCATTTCATTTTACCACAGGTTTTGGTCATCTAAGCTTACCTACATACCCAGGAAGTGTTAATGTTGACCTCACTTGTTAAAAAAAAATCCTGCTGTTATAATTAGCTTTTTCACTGTAATGAGTCTGATGAAGATATCTCCCATTTCTAATAGAAACCCTGTAATTGTGCCCTGTGTTTCTCTCTCTCTCTCCTTCTCCCCTTGTCTCTGAGAGTGCAATTGAATTGTGGAAACCCAAAACTCAGGAACACCTGGATTTACACTTCATGCGTTGTGGGATCAGGGCTGCAGTTTTGTGTATTGTGTTCTCTCAGCACCACGGTGGAGTGGTTGCCATCCACAACCCAAGCCATAGCTATGCCCTTCTCGTGGTTAAATACCCTGGTCCGCTCTGTGATCACCTCCACATTCAGACTGTCAGACTACGCCTTTTGCAAAATTTTGCTGCCTCCACAATGAAGCACAGCGGAGTCTGCAGCCTGCAGGATGCCCAGGGCTGAGCTGTGGTCTGTTGAGTTTTCGCTCTGCAATCAGGATCATGCCTTTGCTCTGAGAAGTTTGTCTTGTGACTTACACAAGTGATTTTACAATGTAAGTACTGTGGGTTTAAGGGTTACTTTTTATATTTGTTCTTTAATCTGGTGGTTACACAAAAGTTTTGGGGACAACACTTACCTGTTGGGAGCACACCCTTCTCCGTTCAGGAGGCTGTGGAGATTGTGGCAGGTCGATGGGGCATCTGCTGTGCGCCAGGGAGGCTCTGGGTCTGTTCTTGTCTTGTGCTAGCCTAAGGGTTTGTAAAGTTCCCTAATGAAGGTGTTAGGGCACTACTGAGGGTGGGATGACTCTCCATGGGTCGGTGCAGGAGTGAGCACAGCCTAGGTCTGGGGACAATCAGCAGTAGCAGGTAGTGACAGCAAGGTCTCACAATAAACGGGGAACGTGGTTTTGCAGCAGATGTGGGGAGCAGCAGAAAGCCAAGGAGAGGACATCCTGCTGCATCCCCTGTGTGCTCACAGCACAGTCCCTGCTGGGAGCTGTCACAGCAGCCTGGTGGAGGCTCCAGGCCAGCAGCTTTACCAGATCCATGTGACATTACGTCTCTTGGCAGGGAAAACTTTGTGGAAAAAGCAAAAGTTACACTGGATCTTGTTTTGATTATTTGTTTCTAACCTCACTGCAAATGGAAAACATTTCTCTGGTGAGTGTCTGCTTGTTATTTTCCTATTGTTGTATTATCCTCCCTGCTCTCAGTAGGGACAAATAATCCTCAAATGCTATCCAAAGGCTGACACTTAGGCCTCGTTATAGATCTGCAGCACTGGGGATGGATCTTTTTCTTCTCTTTTATTTATTTTCCTTCACTTTATTCTGCTTCTGTTCCACTCTCTCCTTTTTTCCCCCCCTGTCTTTCCAAGGACTAAGTACAACCAGCAGTCTCTTCAGCAAACAACCCCTCTCTCTACCTCCCAGTTCTATTTGAAGCTGAGAGAGATGGTTTGATTGTGATAAACATGAACGTTTCCATAATCAGGACAATAAGGTGTAAGCAGATTGTGCACACACAGGCAACTGGTACAAAGTAGGACATTTGTTGAGTATTTTTCCAAACAAAACAAAAAAATACCTTTAGGAATAGCAATATAATTTGTCATAAATTTGCAGCTCCTGAACCAAACTGAACCAAAGATTATGTTCGAAATTGTATTTCTCAAGCATATATGGCCTTTTTAACTTCAGAGACTGAGCAGAATTCTCAGGTAACTATGGGCTCTGCACAAGGAGAAAATTTGCTCTCAAAGAACTGAAATACAGATTCATAGACTTAGAATGTTTTGGGTTGGAAAGGACCTTAAAGATCATTTCATTCCAAGCCCCCTGCTGTGGGCAGGGACACCTTTTAGTAGAACAGGTTGCTCAGAGCTCCACCCAGCCTGGCCTTGAACACCTCCTTCACTGCTTGAAGGACAAAATCTGACATAGATCAGTAATGAGAGATGGAGGGAAAGAGAATAGGAACAAGTAAGCTCTTCTGCAACATCAGTGACTTTTGTGCAGTTGGATGTCTCATGCTATTGGGCAGATACATTGAGTTTTTTACTAGAGTGTGAGTATGGTTTTTTTAGAGGCAAACATGTTATTTCACACTGAATCACAGAATCACAGAATTAACTAGGCTGGAAAAGATCTTTGAGATCATCAAGTCCAACCTATGACCAAACACCCCTTTGTTAAGTAGACCATGGCACTGAGTGCCACATCCTGTCTTTTCTTAAACACCTTCAGGGACGGTGACTCTAGCACCTCCCTGGGCAGCTCATTCCAATGTCCAATCACTCTTTCTGTGAATAACTTCTTCCAAATATAGAATTTTCCACTGGGTAGTAATTAAAACCAGTCAAACTATAACATATAAGAAATATATATGGCATTATCCTGAGAAGTAAATTTATTTCAGGATGGCTTTAAGTTCATAGGGTTTATGTTCCAGATAGGTAAGAGATCCATTACAGTGCCTAGGTCAAGTAGAGAAAGATTGTACAATACTTAGCTGTATCTAGATCTAAACTTAGGCCTTTCATCCCTCACAGTTTAATGTCTTAATTTAAAAAAAAAATTGTTATTGTACTGGGAAATATAAAAACATTCAAAACACACTTTGTTCTTTGCTTGTAGGATTAAAGCAGGATTCCTCATGTTAAATAGTTGAAAAAATGATTCATAACGTAAACACAAAGAATATTATAATGCCACTCCTAATTCCAGCTGCCTCCATCTGTTCTCTCCCTGAAATAGAAAAGAGGAATCCCACAGTGTGAGGAAATAGCTCTTTTGCCTGATCCTTGCTGTATGAGCTTTCAAAGCATCTCACAGCACGTGTAACTGTTGTTGTGAGCAGCAGCCCAGGGCTCTGCTGTCACAGGTGTCTCAGCTTTCCTGCCTGCTGGCCCTCACTCTTGGCTCTGTTTCGAGACACAGACCTTTAGAGAAGGTGAAGGTTATTCGTGGTGCTTTTCCAGATGCACTGCCCTATCCTGCCCCTAATTCCCAAAGGATGCGTGGCCTCGGCTGCCTTTCAGTCCAGCAAAACTGTTCTGTTTTGAGGCTGTATCTGCCAGCTCTGTTAAAGAGAAGGAGACCTTGGGGGTGTACCAAAAACTTAACTGGTCAATCATAATTTTTTCAGCCAGATCATAAATTCTTGATTGCCTCTACTTAAAGCCCAGTGGCAGAGCAGGATCCCTGCATCCCCATCCCATTCCTTCCCTGGGCAGAGTCTCTCACCACATCCCATCTTGCATGATGTGGTACCTCTCCCCTCAATGAGCTCCACAGTGCATTTAGTGTGATATTCTGTGATGAAGAAGTCCAGACCACAGAGAAGCTTGGATGGAAAACAGCTGAATTTCAGCTCCTGCAACTAATGGAATATTGTAACAATATTTCAAAATAGAAAATATTTATGGTCAAAATGTGTTTTTGTTGCTTGTCTAATGGCATGAACATTTTCCATGGTGGCCACCTATTTCTTTGTGATGAAATTTGTTTACTCAAAACCCTAATATTCTCAATATTTTTTTGAAGATGAGAGACCATTTCCAACCCACACTGTATTTGTTTACTATGGATTGCATTAGTCCTCTTTGTTAAATTTAAGGATGAGATATTTGGCTTTCAAATTTTGAGTTTAATTCCCTGCTTGACTGAAGGCTGCCATATTCCCATCAGATTTTTCCAGCCACATCCACTCAGCACAAATACTGTGATGGAGCAGACCATGGGCTGCTGATAAGACAGTCAACATTTACTCTTCCATGGAGATATCAGCCAGTCAGCCCCCATGTGCACCCATGGGACAAATTCTTATTTCCTCACTATAAAAAAGCATTTTAGATTAAAAGGTTAAGTCTGGACCCTCCTGTATTTGCTAAGCATCACACAAAACTGAAACATGTTTTTTGATAAGGGATCTTAACATCACAGAAAAATGTAAATGTCTGAATGATACCAAAAAACTTTTCTATTCTGGGAACCCCCTTTCCCATTATGCCTCTAGAACTTTTGTTTTGCTAGTCTGATTGCAGGGACTTTAATAGAATCACAATTTTATTAAGCAATTCCTTTCTTTAAAAAGCAAACCTTTTTTAACATTTGCTGAGGACTAATCTTGGTAAAATCTTGTGCTCATAAAACTAAGCACTGCAGTAGGAATTTTTTGCAAGACTGAGTTATTTCTTCCTTCTGAACTTTCAAATTACAAGAAGAATATATTACCCTTTTCTAAAAATATATTCTCCAGTTAAACTCAAAAATAAATCTGTCAGCAGGTATCCAGATAGATTCAGACTTTACTGTTACTAGTTAATAAAAAATTAGTCTTTCTAAATCTTACAGTAACTTATAAATGGCCTGTTTATTTCACCCCTATCTGAGGTTCATTGTTCTGTTGTTAGATAAGAAATTATAACTTCTGTTTATTTTCCCTTGTAGCATATTGATTTTTAATACCTTACTGAGGGCATGCTAACATACACCTTCAGAAAAAAATTGGTTGAAGCAATACACATTCCCTTCCCTTCCCTTCCCGAACCTTCCCTTCCCGAACCTTCCTGAACCTTCCCTTCCCTTCGACTCTACACCACAGGCCTGTCAACATTGCCTGGCTTTATTCCACTTGGGAATTACCAGCAGAAAAATCTGCTGTCCATTTGAAGTGGTTTACCTTCATTTAACAGTAACTACTTTGTGGGGTTTTTTTAAATGAAAACAGGCCAAGAAACACATCTTGTGTGAGGTGGACACCTCACACCTGAGAGAGTTGGAGAAGTTGTTCAGCCTGGAGAAGAGAAGGGAGACCTTTCGGCACTTACAGGGGGCTTATAAAAAGGAGTGACATGGACTTTTTAATTGGGCTGATGGTGACAGGATAAGGGGCAATGGTTTCAAACTGAATGAGTGCAGGTTTAGATTAGATGTTAGGAAGGAATTCTTCACTCAGTGGGCAGTGACACACTGGAACAGGTTGGCCACAGAAGCTGTGGTTGCCCCATCCCTGGAAGTGTTCAAGCCCAGGGTGAATGGAGCTCTGAGCAACTTGGTCTTGTGGAAAGTGTCCCTGCCTTTTGCAGGGGCATTGGAATTGGGTGATCTTTAAGGTCCCTTCCAACCCAAACCATTCTATGGTTCTATGATTCTATGATAAAATGGCACTAAACCTAATTTTCATTTCCATATGGTTTTCATCTAGAAAGACATTTGCTTGTTTTTTCTTTATATGATGTTAATTAACCATAACAACTATGAATTTGCTTTGCCTAATTTCTGTTGTAAATGTTTTTCAGAATTCATAAACTGCAATATTTCACAATGGCACAGGAGGGAGCTTGAAAAATCAGTGGGCAGTAAAACTGGGCAAGCATAAACACACAGGGAAAGGCTTTGCAACAGGGAAAAGACACCTCCTTGGATCCTCCAGAAATGCAAAGAACCATAACGCAGCCTCCTGAGATCCAACCGACCCTTATTCCAGCTTATTTAATGCTTTTATATCTAGGCCCTTTACCTAGACATAAAAAGTGATAAATAGTCTCAATTATATTTTAAGATCTCCCTTTCAATCCTCTATACTTTCAGTTAGGAAAACTGAGTATGCCTAACTGAGAAAGTACTTTTATGTTTAAATAGCTAAGGGATTTTTTTTGTCTTTGTAATTGTTTTTAGGAGATCTTTTTGGCCAAGATTTCATTAAAAGTGATTTTCTTCTGGAGCTTATGGTAGCAAAAATAAATACCCTGTTTGTGATACAGTTGTTTCAATCTGTCGGTATGGCTCAAAACAACTTCTTATAGAATTAGATATTACAAGGAAGAGTATGAGAAATATTTCTAGACACAAAGTTTTTGTACAGACCAAATAGGAGAGTGATTCTGGTTTTTGAAGGTGAAAACTGACGCTGAAAACCCTTATCCTTTCTCAGTTTTTGCTTCATTCTCTTGAAGAACCACTGTCAAGATCAAGATACATGGTTTCCCCCATGGCTGCAGAGGAAAACATTATGTTTTTCATCATCTGATAAAGCTTATTAAAATGTTATCTACAGCACTTTTCTTAGGTTATTTTTTCTCAGTGGCATGTTGCACCATTTAAAATTATTCCCAAGGGAAATAAGGGCCCCATCATTCAGCTGCTGCAATGAGATTAGAGACATTCCAAATGAAGGGAGATACATTTACAAGAAAACAATGGAAGAGTGCTCTCGTTCTTGCAAATCTAAGGCTCCTTTCCACTGTTCTTGGGAGTAATATTTTATTAAAGATTGAAAGACTGGATCCAGTGAACTTCTATTTAATGAATGTTCTTGCAGCAAGTGAAATCTACTCAACTCTCTGTTTCCAACCGTACTGAATCATGGATGTAGCCAGATAATGGGAGGAATAGCCCAGCACCATGTGGCTGCCCTGAGGGGAATCCACAAAGCTCAGATGTGCTTGCCCCAGACAGTCACTAAGTCACCAGGTACAACAGGAAATGCTGCTGCAGTAAGGTCCTACACAACCATCAATATATTAGTAATACGGGAAAAATAACAGAAGATTTTTTTGAGATATCAGTCACAAAACCACTTCGTAACAGTGCAGTAACCAGGTCCCATTAGCTCCTAAAAAAGAATGCATGTTTCTAGATGCAAGAGAAAGAAGTATGGGAAATAAATGACCTTTTATCCAGGACAATTGGAGTCTGTGATTGTATTATTGTTAATAATTTGTCAGAATAAGAAACCATACCAAACCAGCCTACCAACCAACCAAAAAGAAAAACAAACCAGACAAAATAAACCAACCAAATGAAAACCCCAGACAAACAAACAAAAAAACCCCCAAACCTCAAAAGCTACAAAATAATAAGAAATGTTTCATTCTAGGCCTTTCAGCCATTTTTACTGCTTGAGGCCAAGAGAGTCACTACCTGCAGATTCAAGGGACCCTGACAGCTTGGACAGAAGCAGACTCCAAATGGGATGGAAGAGAGTATGGCAGGGAGGCTTACTCATGCAATCCCATTTTTTTACATTCTGGGTTTTTTTCCCTTAGGTAATTAAGTCATAACACCCTGAAGTGATGTTTGTCAAAAGTAGTGTCTTCATTAACGGAAGTCCTTGCAGAAATAAACGATGAGCCAGAAAGAGCCACATCAGGTGGCTTCTGAAAGAGCATGTGAGCACGAGGGGTCACATTAGGTCTGCATCCATGACCTTTAAATTGTAGGGCCTCGTGACTACAAGGACTGGAAAATGTAAAGTTGGCCTTTGGGCCCCTTCAAGGATGGACTGAGCTGACACTCAGCTCCAGCAAGCCAAGGGCACATGAAATTTCACATGTGGGTCTTATCTATGATCCTTGAGAGCTTGAGGAGAAGAAAGGAGGTGGCTCAAACAGATCCCTGACAGGAGGTTTGTTCATTCCAGTTAGATCTAATACTGATGTCTACCAATGTTGTGGTTTTCAACTGTAAGCATGTCCCAGCCCTGGAATACATTCAGTATTGTCAAGTTTTAATGTCAAATTAACTTGCCTGAAGTTGAAGCCAGGCTCTTGTGGTATCCAAGCAACTGTTCCAAAACAGTGGTTAACAGGAGGCTGGGATGCGCGGGCTGGAGGCAGGGAGTGCCGGCAGCTGCACATCCTCTGTCTCTCCCTGTTCCCAGCAAGGTTTGGACACGTGCACCTGAGCGACTGTGTGACCATCTTTGGGCTGGAGTCAGCATCCCACTCACTGTAGGGCTTTTTTCTCCCAGCTTCCTGTAACAGCCTTTTCATGACAAAGCACGTTTCAAAAGCAGTGCTTTCACGTACAACAAGCCACTGAATCCAGGATCAGAAGCTATAAACCAGAGGCAAGTTTTTCCACCCACACACAATTCCTTTGCCCTTTTGCCCAGAACCTTTCCTGATCCTGTTTTCCCTTCAGTTGAGCCAGAGGAGCCAGAAAATACCTGTGAACTGTCTCTGACCTTGAGAAATCCCCTTTTACCCTGCTGACCTGGCAGCAGGCGCAGCACCTCGATGTATGTTTGTGCTGTTCTGTTGATCCTGCTGTTGTCTTCAGGGATGATCAAACTGCCTGTGTTTCAGTTTCCAACTAAGCCTCTGAAGAGCCGTAGTTTGAGGGAGAGCTAAACCCCCCGGGTGTTCAGTCAGAAGAGAAAGATGAAATTGGCTGAGGGTAATGCAGGATGCCAAGGGCAAGCTCTGGTGCTCAATTCCTCTCCAAAGGTGACCATGTCTGTGCATATCACCTTGTGGGAAAACCACGGTGCAACATCCCTGCCCCTCACTTGGGTTCCCCAGGCTACAAATCCTCCCTCTTTACCTGGCTGGTGCTTGCTCATGGTCTTACCTTGCTGACTCATCTTGAAAATGTTCTTGCTCCCTAAAATGGATTTATTGTTTTATTTAGTCTACATTAAATTAGAAATGGGGCTTTGATGTGCGTGTAAGGACAGATAAAGCACCAGCTAAACCTCAGCTTGCAGCTGCAAGGGCACACATTGGTGGGTTCAAGTAGTTCATCTTCACAAACCGTACACAGCTGCAAAATATCGTGATATTGGTGAATGCACACCATGACACCTCATCTGGGTACATGAGCAATTCAGACTTCAAACTAAATGGAGGAGTAGCTTACATCAATAAAATCGTTCAGGATCATTTAGGAAGAGAGCAGTACTGAAAGCTGCAGGCTATTTTGCTCTCTGCCTAACCCACAGTAGCTCTCAAATAAGTATATTGAACTGAACTAGATTAACTTGTGTCCTGTGCTCTGCTCAGTCCACTGCTTTCCTGACTGACATTTAAATGCAAATATCACTATTCTGCAGCATGGCACGAAGGCTGAACATGACAAGGACTGAACATGAACAGGACAGTTCCAGTCACTCACCTGGATGATGTGTCCATGAATACTAAAATGCAGACACCCCCAGCAGTAATTCCCAAAGATCTGGCTCACTGATGATTATCCAGGCCACAGGAAATGGTCCATGAACCATAAGGGATTCACAAGAGCCTCGTGTTCAGGGAGGACAGTGCCTGCAGAGCCACGTGGCTGCCTCTCCTCTGCAGGAACCTGCATGGTCAGTCAGGATCAGCAATCCTGCAGAATTGGCCCTGAAATACGAACAGCTGAGGATAATGTGTCTCTCTAGTACACACAGACCCAGCACGAGGACTGATCACCAAAAGAGGAGCCAGTTAAGGCACACTGCCACCCCAATCTGAAGCATTTCTGTGCCTAACTACGTGACTAAGTACCACTCTTTCTTCCAGACACAAGAGATCAGATTTGGTTTTGGATCTGATTCATCCAAAATAGCTGACAAGGGCAGTAAATCCTGGATTTTTGTCTTTCTGATTTATTTCCAATGCTGCTGAGTAATTCCCTTTTATAGAGCTGTGTTGTTGAGATACATGTCTCACTCTTAATTTCCACTTCCTTTTGCTTCTAACTATTTTCTTGCAGAAAACATAAGTAAAGGGGAAAAGAGAAGTAGATGTGGACATGGCACACAGGCAGAGGTTCACTACAAAACCCTTCCCTACTTCTTGTAACTGAAGATATATGAAAAGAAAGACAGATACAAAGCTGGGTCTTACACAGTATTTTTTCAAATGTTGTTGAACTCCCACTTCTTACAGTTATGACTGCATTCTTTCTTCTGCTCTGAGTTTAAACAATTTTCTGTGGGAGTCCTTTACAGTGGATACTTCTGAGCAGTTGGCACTGATTTTGCTGTCTCTTATATTCCAGTCTCCTATTTATGGAAAACAACACGTCCACAAAAAATGTCTGGACTGATCAAGAAATCCCTAATTTTAACATAAATTAGTATCATATTTGTATTTCCTCCTCTGTATTCTTTTCAGGGTTTTGTGTCTGAGATGTGAACCTTGTCAGCCCCCAATGTATGCAGGCCTGAAGTGAGACATATGGCTAGCTCCAGGAAATGTTAATGCTTGCAGACCTTAGCCCTCACTTTTTAAATTGGACTTGGAGCATCAGCTTTAAGTGATCTTTCTGCGTGTGAGTCTTGTAAGATGTTCTCTTTGGTGATCTTGGTTATTACTTTCGGGGCTGTAACATTATTGTAACTTGTTTTATCTGTAATTGGCATGACACAAGCCAGCCTGACAGCCGAACATTGCCAGTGGGACAGGGATTGCATCTCAGCCACCAGGAAGCAAAGTTCAGCTGCCTGAGGCTGTCTGTAATATGAGAATTGCATTATCACATGTTGGTGACTCAAAACCAATAGGAGAATGATGGGGCAACTCAAACCCCTGCATCTGGGAGGGTCTCTGTGTCCAGCCTCTTCCCAAAAACCAGTCCATTGGCATTGATTTTTTCTCATTGAAAATGCCCCGAGGTCATTTTACAAGTGGTTCTATAATTCCAAAAGTATATGGGGGCTTAACCCCATGAAAGTAACTCAGGAAAGTAGCTTTAATCCACAAGTTACTACTTTTTCTTTAGTGCTAGTATCGTCCTTAATTATTCTGAACTTTTACATTTGGTGCCTCTTTAGTTTTGCCCTGTGTTTTGAGCACCAATAATCAGATATATGTGGTCTATAGCTCTGAGCACTGAAGGCAGGCAGTCTTCTGATAATTTTCATCCTTTCCTTAGAGAGCGAAGAGTAGTGCTAAATGCAATAAATTATGTTAGTAACCAAAACTTCATAGAAAACGTGGGACATGAGAGAAAAAAGCACAAAACAAGCACTGAGACCGAGCCCATGTTTGCCGAGGATCGGTGCCTCCCGGAATTGTAAATCTCCACACCTCCCCACCCAGTCTTTTCAGATGATGTAGAAAAGCTCTAATAAAACAGTCTTGTTTTAGTTAATCATTCCTTCAGGTTCTCCCAGCCAAGATGAGTTGCACTTCATGAGGTCAGCACACTCCTTGTACTCACAGCCAATGTTCCCTTTTTTTATTAGTGTATCGACAGTGCCATTTACTCCAGTGACACAGCAGCGTCAGAGCCTCATTTTCCATGGCACAAAACTGTTTCCACTTCACCTGCTAGCAAACACAGCCCTGCTTTTTATCGAAGTAGACAGACTGTTCATATCTTGTGTTCTTTGACTTGGTCTTGAAAGCTTCTCCTGACAATGTACAGGCCAATTTGTGAGTTATTACCCAGTCCTCCAAAGTAACTTAATGTCTTTCCCACGGAGAAGAAGGTAATTTAGAAAAAATGTTCTCAAAGCCATCGCAGTTATGACTGAGTTATCATCTACAGTGCTTTTACTAGCTTGTCATATGTGGGTGCTGTAAAGCTAACAGCAAACCGGGAGGCATGAGTTTAAAACATGTCAGTATTGTCAGTGTCTAACAAGTTCTAAAATATCAGTATGATTTTGAAGTATTTGTGCCTTTCTCAGGCTGTCAGAAACATGCTAATTAAGAAATCCAAACGAATTGAAGAATCAGAGAAGACCCCAAGGTGAGGGGGGCAATCCCTCTTTCCCAGCTGTCAGTGATGGGAAAAACTAAAAGCAAGAATGTATTTGAAGGCTGAAAAAAAGAAATGAGGCAGAACAGTTCCACCTTTAACAGAGGAAGACAAACATAAAAAAACCCGCAGGCTCTAAGTGACCCTGGAAACCTTAGGAGAAAGGAGAGATTTCATCCTGGTCTCTGCAAGGTAAATAAAGCTCCAGATCAGCTGAGAGGAGCCTTGCTGATAAACAGGACTTGTAAATGCATTTTCTTGCTTCATGCTTTTCTTTTGCAACAGTACTTGCAATTGCAATGACTAAAACATCATTCTTAGCTTGTTGATATACAATAAAAAGTGCTAAATTCTTCTGATTTTCATCCAGCATTAAAAGCAGTTCCAGAGAAATCTGACACACAGTAACATTCCTGGAGATGATGTACCCCAAATGCCATTTTTGGTATCATTCACAAAGACAGACACAGTTGGGGCTCCCCATCCTGCAAGATCCTTCCCCCTAAAACTGTGTTTATGAACTGAATAATCAGATGTTTAGTGAAGGAGGGAACAGAAGTCTCCATCACTGGTCATCACCATTCCTTCTTCAGCTACTAGGGAAAGGCAGCAGCACAGCAACCAAAAACTTTGCAAAGATAATAAAAACAATGGTCAATAAAGGTGATCACATTATTGAAAATTAAAAGTAGGATCTGTGGGGAAATCTGAAATTAAAGAGATTCCTAATCAGACAGAAAGCTGTCTGAGAGAGACTCAGAGGTCACTTATCGTTCCCAAAGGAGAACAATTTTCTGCTTCTATGGGGTAAATCAGCATGGATTTAAGAGCATGGAAAATATGCAGGTCCTGCAAAAAGGCAAGGAGATGTTACCTTGGAGCAGCTTTGCTTTTATGTCTTCCTTCAAACTTAGTAATGGAATTCTAGGAGCCAGTAAATATTTGAAGGACAAAGCAAGTACTCTTACATTTCCAGAATACATAAAGCTAACAAGAACTTCACAGCAATTTTTCCTAAACTAAGCAAGCAGTGTTGAGTGTTTTTCACGTTAGATAATGAATCTTGAAATAAAGGATAATTCACAGACTAGTTTTCTGAGAAGCCAGTGGGAGGATAGTTGGCTGTTTATGTTAAAATTCTTTGTATGGGTTAAAAACATCTCCCTTAGTCCAGTTTCTGCCTGGAGGGAAGCTGAGAGCAGAATATTCTATTGCAAATTCTTCTGGAACTGTATTTTCAGCATTGGCTGTTGAGGGAAAGAAATTGCAAAAGGGAGGCAAAATTTAGCAGCATGTTAAATCTGTGGATACATAATTTTTTAGCTGTCTTTTATTTCAACATGCAAGACAACACATGTCTAGAATTCTTCTAGCTTGAAAGGGCTTAGACTGAATCTTATCTTTTTAGGCTGAGAGAGTCTTCGTGGTAAGTGTGGAAGTCCCCTGGGTCTTCCCAAGGTGTGTGAAGAGCACTTAAATTTACATTTCCCAGGGTGCTTGAACTGGAGAAAAAAAAAGGAGGTGATCAGTTTTGAGGGGAGACAGCAGCCAGACGCAGGAGTGGCTCTGGAAGGAGCTGATCCTGTTCTGGCATGGCTGATAAAGAGCTGGGGCTGAAGGGCACTGGGGAGCTGGGCCCTGCCTTGCTGGGTGGTCGCAGGTATTGGGTACATCATCTCCAGGAATGTTGTTGTGTGTCACATTTCTCTGGAACTGCTTTTAACGCTGGATTAAAATCAGAATTAATTAGCACTTTTTTACTGCACATCAGGGGGATAAGAATGATGTTTTAGTCATTGTAATTGCGAGCACTGTTGCAAAAGAAAAACATCAAGTACGAAAATGCAAAGGACACGTTCCTCAGACTGCTTTCCCATGCTGGCGCCTGCTGGCCCAGAGTATTTGGTGCCTGTGCTACCAACTCCTTTTCTCCCTAGCATCCACGTTGCCTGACCCTGGGAGCAGACCCTAACTACACCAACTCCCAGTGTGCCTGGTGTCCCCTGGTGGGGGTTCCAGGGTGCAGGAATCCACCAAAATCCACCATCCACCCAGCTACAGAACAGCTCAGCACAACCTGGCCCTGTCCAATCTATGTGTATCGCCAGAGCCAACATGTCTCTGCCTATGATAAACAGAAAATAGCCTGAGCTGGACAGAGAGCTGGGCTTTAAAATGGTGTTAAATAAGTGTCCAAAGTGGTGCTTGCATGACTGCCCCCTTCAAGCTCTGTTCAAATTGGTTGTGTGTTGACAGTGGCAGGTCACTAGTTTCCATTGAGATTTCATTGTTGATCAGCGAATGTACAGACTAGCCACAGGGTAATTTCTTCTCCTTATTTAATCAAATGGAAACTTTCAATCCATTTTTGTGTTCACAGAACCGGCTGCAGCCATTGCAGTTTATTTAAGTAGGTTAAATATAAATCAACAGCAAAAACCAGCCCAGCAGCATAACAATGCACTCCTTTTTATTTCATGATAATATTTTGATATAACTGGCAATAATTTATATTATCTTTATCTTCCTCGGTCTTGTGACTTCTCAGAAGTGTTTCCTATAGTGCCATTGGCATTTGTTTGCTAGTGCACAGAGCCCTCTGATTTACAGGCTTTCACTTAGTGCTGGGGCTTCAAGGGCAGCAGCTCAGCAATTGCAGCTCCAGCCCAAGGAGAAAGAAGTGGCCCCATCCTCTCCATGTTAAAATCAGGAACAAAGCCCTCCATGGATTTAAATGGAGCACAGTGTGGACAGTTTTATTTTTTTCACTAAATATAGGCAGCACATTCTGTCCTCCAGATGTACAGAAATAGGAAAGAAGAAGATGTAGGCTTTATACAGTGGGATTCACTTGAACGTAGAGTGATGGAAGGAGGGTGGGGGTGGCTTTTCCAGAGGCACTGGGGAGCTCCCCATGTGGGTCACAGCCATGGTGTGCATCTCACAGCAGCACAGGTCGGGGACACTGTAATGGCATAAGAGTGGTGGAGTCACCGACTGTCTGGTGCTGTGGAGGACAGGAGGATGCAGGTCCACCAGAGCCAGGCAGATCTGCACTAGATGTGACAGCAGGGTTGGGAAAATTCCTCTTCACCAGAGAGGTTTGGGTTGGGGATTTTTGCATTGTTTTCTCATTTTCACATTCCCTTTAACAGTTATACACGTGAAAAATCCAAAGGTGGAAGCGAGGGAGCAGGAGGGATGTCATTTACATGAGGAGGTCTGGAGAAGCTTTCTGTCACCGCCTGACACAGCTTGGTTCCTTGTGTTCTGTAAAACAGAAGAGATGGGAATAAACTCTTCCCAGCTAGTGAACGCTGAGCCATTGCAGAATTAAAAGAAAGTCAAACAAGTCTCAGGAAGATGTGATTGTTTGATAAACAAGAACATTTTATGGTAATCTCTATGTTTACAAACAAAAGGATGGGTCAAATGTCTGCTCTTGGAAATTTTTTTTCTAACAGAAATTTCCTTTAAAGCCTAGCAGTTAGAAAATGCTTGCGCTAAAAATAACTTATAAAAGGGCTATACCCATCCATGCACTTTCTCTCACAAAATTTAGTATTTTTCAAATATCGCTGGTTTTTAGATCACTCTATTTTTTCAAGGTAGTGTAAACTCCTTTATATCAAATCATAGGACCTGTAGGTCTCAAAAAACACTTAACTCTAGGCACATCCAGGAAAGACTGCAAATGTAATGTCTTATACTGAAAACTCAAAGGCGCCAAAACTGGAGAGGATGTCAAAGACATCTAGTTGAGTAACTTTGGTGACAATATGTCTAAGTACACAGAAACAGCTGCATATATGCTGACCATTCATGACATTTTCCTTGTATACACCATTTTAGCTAACAAAATGTCAATAATGAATGTAAGAAAAATTTACAAAGCCATCATTGAAATGTATGGACCGAACTCAATGTTACATCTGTAATTTGGGACTATTTTGGTGTATTTAGCAGATCAAATTATAACTAGGAAGGTAGAATTAAAAAATCTATCCTGATTGCTTGGAAAAGGTATTTATTTTAGACATCCTGCCTATGAGAGGTTGCATGCTCCTTAGTGTTTTCATTATTTTATAAAAACACAGATAGATGAAAGACAGGATCAAAAGGCCAAGAAATATTCCTCTAAATACCCCAGTCCACATCCCATACTCTCATTTCACTCAAAATGCTCTCTGTCTTCCATTCTGCAATAGAAATGTCATGGAATTACAGGGAATTCTGCCTACTAGGACTATGTGAAATCCAAGCCACCTCTGTAGTGCTTGCCTGTTATGTTTTCATTATGTGTTTTGGAAAGTTAATGTTATTGATCTAAAAGGCCTTTATAAAAGCTACCACCATAACCAGATGTTGAGTCCACCTCTGAATCTGTAGTGCATAATGACTATTAGAATTTAATATCCTCAAAGGCTTAATTTTGTGTAACACATTAGAAAAGTCCATTAATAAAGAAAAATGCTGAGCAAGACTAGAAGTAATTAATGATCTTCTTAAATTTGACATGACACTTTGTTTAGAAAAAAGCTATTTTGGATTACCCTGCCCTTTCACAATGTTTTCGGCATCCAGCTGCTAAGGTATTTGTTGTTAGCTCTGATGTTTTGTAATGAGGATTCTGTGTATACTTTTAACAGTTTTGCTGTTAATTTGCTATTGAATGTTAGTAAACAATATCACAGCTTGTAATATTAATTTTGATCTCTAATGTATGAACAAGTTTAGGATTTAAGTCTTTCTAGAGAGCTCCACACAATAAGATTAATGGGATGAGTAAGATAAATGCTAATTCCAAAATTACAAATTGCAAGCTTTGATGCAGCTGATGACTGGAGAACATCACCACTCATTTTAATGTTGTGTGTAGGCAAAAATAATCATTGTTCCAAATATAGAGAGCTCAGGAAAATATCACCCATTTGAAAAGGGACCTACTATATCAGAAGATTGATATCTATGTTTCCTACCTATGTTTCCATGGTAACACTGCCATTGTCTCGAGACCTGAGTATTCCCTGTTTGAGTAATGTTGCCTGGGGTTAATAGTGAGCAGATAACACATCATCACATGCTGTGTTCCTCTCCACATCAGAGGTTCAATCACCATTATTAAAATAATATTTCCATGATAAAAATAATAAAAATTATTATCAATAAGTTGCTTATGAGCTACTTCTTATAGCTGGTGTGAAGCTGGTGAGATGCTGATTTCCAGAAGATGGCAAGGACAAGGATGAGGTTGATGGAAACAAGATACAGTCATCATTCTTTTAGGCCCATCTGCGTGCTGTGGTACCTCCAACCTTGCCTGTGTGGTAAATTATTTGAAGCAAGATTAGTTTCTAAGGGTTAGAGAATAACTGATTTCCCACCCTCATTTATTCTTTGGTGTCTCTTCGTACAAGTATGCTGGCATTGATGGGGGCAATGATTTTCAGCTATAGACATAAGAATTGTGAAAATGTAGGTTCAGGATGCCACAACTGAGTTCACTAATTCCTCTGCACAGTGATCAGAGGTCAACACCTTCTGTTCGACACCAGCCTCAGCTGTAAGAGAAGCAATGATATGTCAGATGTGCTATTATTGTCACCAACCTTTAGCTAACCATCGCTTTCCAAATAGAATTTAAAACTTAGCCTTAAATTGCTTGGGTATGTACAACAGAAAAATATAGTGAAGAGGGCGAGAGAGAAACATACCATTCTTCATCCTACTCATAATCCTGCACAGCTTTCTCCACTTCCTCGTTACCTAATATAGTAGGGAGAGCTCAGCATCTCATGGCTGCTCCTACCTCCTTCCCACAGCACTCCAGACTCCTCAGCTCTTACAGCCTGAAAGCATAATGTTTAAGAAAATATACCTGCTGCTGCCTTTCATTTCTCTCAGGTGTGGCCTAACATATTAAATGGGATTGGCTGCTTGATAAAGTGAGGCACATGGATTTATGTCAGACACCACAAAAGCTAGTTGATAACATTAAACCAGCATTCCATTATACATTGGCAAATGTTTCCTTTATGTGACCAAGGAGATCTGAATGACAGAAAACTTCTCCTTTGAAGAAGCCATTGTTTCCTGTCTGTCCTTTTTGAAAAGCTGAGAACACACTAGTTTGATTGGCAAAAGCACAAAATCAGACGGAATGTACTTACCTGTGCCTACTTTTTCAATAAAGTTCTGGCTGCTGTTGTTTCCACACATTGGGTAGTATGGAGATCACTGCTCTTCCTGTGATCTCTTTTGCTGCTGTTCACAGATGTCACAGGAACAGGTTTTGCAGGGTTTTTTTCAATGCCACAGCTCAACGTGTTTGACGGTATTTAGTAACTTAAAAGAAAGGGACTCTTCCCTAAACACATGGCCAAATCTGCATGGCTGAGCAGAGTCAGACTCCAGAGCTTTGGATTCTGACCCGTGCGGTGTCATTTACAGCAGTGTTCCTGAGCTGTAGGCGAGGAAACACAGAACTGGAGTCTGTAGCTGTCTTTACCTCTTCACAAGGAAAAATAAAGCAACATTACAAACAAATCCAGAATAAGTATATGGAATAAGTACATGTAGCAAAAAAAAACAAATCAGAAGAAGGGTCACTAGCAAATAGCGATCTTATCTGTGAAATTAAGTGATAGTCCCACAAGTGGTTGCATTCATCATGACAAAGTTAACTTGGAGAAGCTCCAAGAGTTTGTGTACAAACATACAGTAATGTATTCCCAAAACGTTAACAAGGATTTCGCTCACACTTTTCACCTCGGCCACTTTTCACCTCAGCACATGTCCCCAGGAGAAAGGGAGCATGGGCACGTGCCAGAGGCGCTGAGAGCAGGCATGTGGGAGGGCAGCTGTCCAGAGAAGGGAGCTGGCCTGGGGTCCCCTACCAGACCCTGAGAAAAGAGTTCATAAATGAAAGACTGTGATGGGGAGAAGCAAGCAAAGAGTCATTTCAAGAGTGGTTTTTGCCAAAGGCAGCACCTTAATTATCACGTCCTTTTCACTGGCTCCTCTCTGGGGTGAGAGCTCAGCGTGACCTGTGCTGGGCAGAGTAAAGGGGAGGGGTGGGACAAGTGCCAGACAAAAGGCACAAGGGAGTTGTGCATCATTTGCTGCAGGATGAGGCACGACTTGTGCCAAGAGGGCCCAGTGACACATGGGAATGGAACAAACCCAGGAAAGAATCCTACACAGCAGTGAATGGGTCACAGGGCTCGATGCATTTAGAGATTTCTTTCCTACAGTTTTGGTCTTTACAAGACTCCATAAACTAATTCATATTTCAGAGACACGACACTTGATTTTGAGATGGAAGATATAGTCCTTCACTAGCCTGACTGCCCTCCTGGTCTTTCCTTGGAGACACACAGTGGTACAAAGTTCCAAAGAGTGAAAAAGGTGATTGTACTGTCTGACAGAGTCCCCCTTTTAAGTAATGACTAACATGCAGGAAGATGTTTCTCACATGTTTTTTTCAAGCAACAAATCACAATAAATCAAGCTTGACACTAGTATGTGCATGCAAAGCCTCAATTAAATTCCAAAACCCATTTTGTTTACAAAAGCCTTTACATACATAATTTTCTTAGGGTTTTGGTTTTTTCTGTTAAAAATCAGTCACACTCAAAATATTTATTTTCTCTTTAATGGAAAATTGTGGAGTAACAACCCTGAGTGAAGATCAACAAGCAAAGCTCTCTAAGCTGCCATGCCCTGTGAATAGAGGCCCTGGTGCTGGCCAGAGGGTTGAGCTGCTTTGCAGAAGATTTTGCAAGAAGAAAGATCTCTGCATCAGTCCCAAAGAAGCCCAGACCTGGTAGATGACATAGGATGTTGCAGTCAATGGAGAAGGACCTGGAAAATTTATTTTTTCATGTGTGTGTCACACTCACAGAAAGCAGTACTCAACATGTACAGCTTCAATGCCACCCTGATGGTTGGGATAACGGGATGGCTGGTACAGCACAGCTCACCATGGTCCTTGCTGCCCTTTAATTCTGCTGTGAGACCCCATGGGCCAGAGGAGAGGGAGGCATGGATGAGAGGGAGATGTACTGCACCAACACATACAGCCACCTGTGCTAGTCCCTGGGAGCTCTGAGCAGGGGCATAGAATACCCTAAGCGCCAATATCAGTGTCTGTATTTGGGCATCAGTGAAATCTGCTGTCCCACTGACTATTTTGTATTTAGCTTTACAACACAACAGTTCTGGCCGGGCCATTGTTGCCACTGTTATTTTTCCACCAGCTGCATGTTGAAAATTACTCCTTACTATTACACTGAGCCAAAGAAATTCCCAGCTGATAGAAGAAGCTGCGTGAATGAAAAAGCAAACTAGAAAGGCAGCAGAAATTGTAGTGTGATATCTTAGAAGACTCACACCAGAGGATGAGCTATTTTATGCTCGTTAGGTTAATCCCAGCAACAATTTCCCTTTATTTGGAGCTCTTATGGAGAGCACTTTCCACTGTACACACTGCACACATGGACAGATACAATTTCAGCCCCACTGCAAGTTCTGGGGAAGATCCCTGTTGATCTTGGTGACCCTCAGGTTCCTTGCTCTGTTTGGGGTTTGTATGGTTGGACAGTACAATGGATAACTACACATGTTTTTCATTTTAGAGCATCCCCTGGGGAATTTTGTGTGGTGAATGCTTAAAACACAGCACCACTGAGACACAGCCAAATCCTGATTTGAGGGCAGCTGCTGAGGCGATGCACATTGCAGTGCCGTTTGGGTACAAATTACCCAGGAAAAATCACCAAAGAAAAGGCCAGGAAAACTTTAAACTTGACATAGACAAACAGAATTGGGCATAAGAAACTTTTTAGAGCTATCTCACTGTTTTCAGAAGGATGAAACAGAAAGTCAATGATGACAGGATGTGAACTGGACAATTAAAAGAGGTCTGTTTCAATGGATTTCATCTATGAAATAGTGGCTGGCATCCAGAAAGTGCCGTGCTGGACACAGCCTACGACCTGATGCTGTCCCCAGGCACAGATCAGTATTACTGTTTTTATGTGGAAATCGCATTCTAAATATCAAAAGGAACATGAGGACAAGACAAAATGCAAATTAATTTACTCCACTCAAGGCTGGACCTTTGTAATGAAATGAGAAGGGTGTTATAAACCAGAAATGATCTGATGGTGTGCAGAGATGATTCATCTGCTCAGCAGAGATTACAAACAAAAGAGACCTCTGGCTCTGCTGCTGTTGCTGGCCAGTGCCAGGATAAACAGTGACAAAAATGCCCATTGACACAAAGGAAAGAAACACGTAAAGACAAGGATATGCAGAACAAGCTCTCTGTTGAGTACTCCCGCCAGCAGCTCTGGGTGCAATAAAGGCCTATAGGATTTACCTCTGTGCTGTAGTGCTGCTGTGTCATTGTACGTGATGGCAACACACACCTGGTTCAGACTTGAAATCAGGTTCAGACACCAAAGCCCACTGGTGCTGGTGTTGTGTCTTCCATGGGAGATGTTTATTCCCTGTCTGGAGCTAGAGGACTACCACAGTGCCATTTAAGTCCTAACAACTTCTCCTCCTTCCCTGCTTTGGGGATGGTTAAGGAAAACTACTGACCCCTTCCCATTGTGAAGGTGCCCAGTGCTTCTTGGCAGAGGCCATCAGTGACGAGAAAGGCCATCACTCACTCTGGGTTGTAGCATCCCCAAGGCACAGGCCAAGGACACTTCCAGGGTATGTGACCCTGGGAGTGCTGCAAAAATCAAAATCTCTGGTGGGAATGGTACGCCTGGTGCTTGGAGAAGAGACAGCACTGACACAAAGCAATGCCTGTGGTGTGACACTGATCCTTGAGTGGTGACACTGCTTGTCATGATACGGTGTTTTATGAAGTTTTGCTTTATTCAGACGTGTTTCTTGGCTTTTTCCTCAAAGCATGGACTCAAGGAAAAATGCCACACAAACATGCCAATTATAAGGGATAAATATTGAAAAGATTTAAAGATTTCTTTTGGCAGAGAATAGACCTGCTAATTTTAAACTATTTGAGGGATAAGAGACACTTCTGCTCACATTGTTAGATAGAACCACGAGTTGATTACTGAATAGCCCTTTTGGTTTTAAGCAGCTACAGACCCATAAATATTTCTGCCAAGGCTTGCCATCTCCACAGCAGTTCCTGCCGCTGTTCAACCATACCAGCAACAGTCCCAAGAAGGTTGGCAGGGGCAGTGTTTACACCCTCCAGCCAAGCTCTGGCAAGGAGCTATGACATGGTGGTCGTCCTTTCCACTCAGTGAGATTTGCAGAGTAGCTACTGCAGAGTTGCCCTCTTGTCAGGGCCGTCACCCATCGTCCGTCCCATGCTGGAGCTGGAGCAGTTCATGGGATGGCTCGCTGTGCTGAGCTGTGTCCTGAGCTGGAGAGACATCCCATCCCAACCCTGACCCCCTCTTAATGCCATCTTAATCTGAAGCCAAATAGTAGCTGAGCTCCGAGTGTTGTTTAGCTGTGTTTAACTTTTCCATAATAGACGTTTTCAAACAAGCTCCTGCTATCAATGCAGAGTTAAAGATCATACAAGAGGCACATGGGGACACTCAGTGGACATGGTCCCCCCTCCCTCTCTCCCTCAGCTCCTCGGGATGCACGTGGTTCTGCACTTTCCACCACATTTACTGGAATGACTCTGTCCTCCATCACTGCCCAAATCCTTTGTTAACAAACTCAAGTAACAGCAATAAATCTTTCTGGGGCCCAGCACCAGTGCTGCCAGAGCTATGAAGCCACCTGTCTTGGGATGATGTGGAAATAGTCATGCACTTAAGAGACCAGAAACCTAGAGCTACTATGTGCAATACCTCTTTTCCTGATCTACTGGTGTACAGAGCTTACACTCAACCACCTCGGCTGTTCCTCCTCAGTGCAGAAGCAATTAAAAAATTGCCCAGCTCACCTCAGGCCTGCATTGCCAGTGCTGTTTGCACACAGAATTCCTTTAATTGTCAGTTATCAGCACTTATTCCATTTTACTCAACTCTGAGGCAGCTGAGGGAACAGGACAGTCAACAGGAAGCACAACAAACATATTGTGTTTATTGAGGACCAGAGCCTGCCTGCTCCAGCTGGGCTGCTCCCACTGCCCACAATGAAGATGTGAGGATGGGGTCTGTGCTTTGATCCTGCCCCATCGTACTGGTCCTGCAGAGAGGGAGGTGGCAGCTGCCCTGGAAACCTGAGTTCTGCAGGGTCTTGCTGGAGAAAGGTTGATGTGAAAAAGCAGAGAGTATGCATGGCAGTGAGCAAAACAGCAGAAGACATGTTCTCTCTGCTCCTTTTTGTAGTGGACAGAGCTTTTTTTGGCAGGGGGCTGATCAAGACTGGAAAAAGATACTGGGAATAAAGAAAAGGCTGTGAGTGGCCACACAAGAACCAGTCAATTTTTTTCCAGTGGAAGACTTTTTTTTTGGTTAAACAATGCCATTCATGTTAAAACTGAAACTTTCAATGGAAACATGAGTGTGTCAAAAGCATTTTATTTTGGAATAGTAAAACCTCCAGAAGCCTCTAAGGAAGATAGAATATTTCAATCTGTTTTATTATTATTATTATTATTATTATTATTTCAGTGCTGTGTTAATGGGGTGTCTCCAAGGACTGTGTGTCTCCAAGGCCCTAAANATTATTATTATTAAATTTCAACAGTCAGTTTTAAAAATGAAGTGTTTTTCTTTTATTTCAGGGTAATCTGTTTCAAAATATTTGAGGTTTTTTCTTAGTAAAAATGCAAAAGTCAATGTGAAATATTCTTATTGACAGAAAATGGTGGATTTTCAGCATTTTCAGTTGCTTTGTGAAAATTTCATGGTGCTCTATTTCAACTAGATAAAGAAATTCCCCAAAACCGATATTCTGAATCTGTTATTAATCTGACTCCTGCTTCAGGATGGGATCAAAAACGAAATTAGATTTGTGTTTAATTTTAACCTGTTATCCAGCACTGAGCCCAGGTGGCCTGGAAGGCCAATGGCATCCTGGCCTGGATCAGCAATAGTGTGGCCAGCAGGACAAGGGCAGGGATTGTCCCCTGTAACTCGGCACTGCTGAGGCCACACCTCGAGTCCTGGGCCCCTCAGTTCAGGAAGGACATTGAGGTGCTGGAGCGTGTCCAGAGAAGGGCAATGGAGCTGGGGAAGGGTCTGGAGCACAAGCCCTGTGAGGAGTGGCTGAGGGAGCTGGGGGTGTTTGGCCTGGAGAAAAAGAGGCTCAGGGGGACCTTTTCACTCTCTACAAGTACCTGAGAGGAGGCTGTAGCCAGGTGGGGGTTGGGGTCTTCTCCCAGATAACAAGTGACAAGACAAGAGGAAATGGTCTCAGGTTGTGTCAGGGGAGGTTTGGGTTGGATATTGTGAAATATTTTTCACAGAAAGGGTTATCAATCATCAGAACAGGCTACCTAGGGAAGTGGTGGAGTCACCATCCCTGGAGGTATTTGAAAGACATGTAGATGTGGCATTTAGGGACATGGTTTAGTGCTGGACTTGGCAGTGTCAGGTTAATGGTTGGGCTTAACTATCTTAAGAGTCTTTTCCAACCTATATTACACCCTATTTTATGATTCCATGTTCCTGAATGCACCTAGGTGTGCTTTAAGTTTAGCACCTACTTTGCATGGTCAGCAAACTCCTTCTGAAGTCTTCTGCAATTTTGTGCCTTCTGTTTCTCCTCTCATCGAGATCCTGGATGAGTGCTGGCTGGGTAAGTACTTCACATCTTTCTCACTCAGCTTTCTCTGTTTTTCTCTCCTTTTCTTTTTTTCTACTTTTCCTTTAGTTGCTATCCAAGATTTCTAGTTGCGATTCCCCTGCTTGCTCTCACGTCCTATATTCTCTGCCACAAGTATTGGTTTTCTCTTCTTGCTTTCCTAAATCCTGGCATGAGTGAATCTCAAGTTATCTCAATCTACACTTGCAGTTAATGTGAAACATGAACGTCTGACTCCTAAAGTCCTGTGCTCTGGAGTGGGCACTAGAGCAAACCCAAGGCTTTGGGACACATCCGTCACTGTGCAAGATGAGGAAAACACAGCTGCCCAGCTCCCATCAGCCCTGAAGTGTATTTGTTTGCTTTAAAAGGCACAGACTCTTAGGGAGCTGAAGTGGAAGAACAGCAGTGACATACAAAGAAAGAAAAATATTTGCTTCCTGTGCAGATTATCTTCATCCCAGCTTAGACTTCAAAAAGATTTTGTAAGTTTTAAACGAAGCAGTTCTCCTAATCACATGTCTATGATAAAATGATGGTAGCACCTAATCCACTGTAGACACTAACTTTAGGCTGCTTTTGGTATACATCACTCTCTGTACTACTGAAGACATTTACTGCTACAAGGAAAACACATCGTAAAACTATGCACAGCTTATAGCTTTATTATATAACACATGGCCTAGGGAACTATGATTTTTCTGTAACTTACAGATAACCTTCCACTGCAAGAAGGTGGTACTGGGGAATGTATGTTCCTGGCAGTCAAGAGACCTGCCAGTCCCAAAAAAGGGAGCACAGGATGTGCTCCCCGCTGTGGAATTGTGTCAGTGGTGCATGTCCAGCAGTGATAGAGTGGAATCACACAAAACAGATAATAACAATGCACAAAGCTTGGCAGCCAGATTGATGTGGAGAGCTTTTCATTCAAATGGGAGGAATTAATTGTACTGCTAAAGCAGAACAGGAGTGAGAGGCACTGCTGGCTGCAGAAGGTGAGCGCTTTTGGATTTTCAGGCACACATCATTTAATTCAAGGTCTAGGGAGAGCTGCAGAGCTCTAGTTAAACCAGCTGACTGCTCACATGCAGGAACTCTTGTGGTGCTCATGCCACCAGCAAAAGGGGCCTGCCTTCTCCTCATCCAGGAGCACACAGGACCGCAAAGTGCAGTGTCCTGCTTCTCCAGCAACCCTGTTGGGTGCAGTCCTCCTTTGCAGGAATCCTGCTGCATGTATACCAGGAAAATTTCTTGTTCCAGTGCTACTACTGGGATGATGTGCCAGTCTTGGTCTTCTGAGTCATAAACCCCAAATTCTATCATCTACATTAATGTTGTTTGTAACTAGTTTAGATTTCCATCTTACACCGCTTTCCCTTATATAGATATTTTTCTTCCCCTGGTGTTTACTCTTTCTTGATGTATTTTTAGAAACCTTTTGTATTCCTTTTCTCTTCCCTGCTAAGCAGGCGCCGGTCCCTCCTGTAGGAGAGTCTCCATTAGTCAGATCATTGTCTCATTTGCTCCTGTTTCAATTAATCCTTCGTGACAGGGGATGCCCAGGAATGTCCACAGTGTTTCAGATGGGCTCTCACAGTGCGAGACACCAATATCCATGTGCTGGTTGCACATATTTGCTTTTCTCGTGGCTGTGTCGCAGCAGTGGTTCACACTCATCAACCATCATACCATCATAGTAGGCTTCCTCCCGAGCCATTCTTATCTGTTGTTTCAGAATCAGCAAAAGTAATTTTTGAACCCTAAGTTATCATGCCCTTCACAGTATTCATGTTCAACACATTCCTACTACCTATTTCTCAAGGTCACCTTTTATTCCTTTGTGATACTCTAGTTCTGCATTGTGCTGACAACTACAGACTGCTTGTGTCTCTAGCAAAGGCCATTGGAAAAAATACAGTCTTTGCTGAAGTCTCAAAGGAAAATATTTAATTAGATGGAACCAAGTCTGATCTTTGATAAATTCTAACAGTGTACTTTCAGCCCAGTGGTTTCCTTTCCAATATGATCTGCTTTACCTTCTTGCTGTGAAAGGCTGGCATAATTTTTGATCCCATTTCTATTCTCTACCTTCCTTAGTTATATTAAACATTTCCCATTTGACAGTGTATCAAAATGCCCGCTGACACTCACTGGAATTAGATCAGCTGGGTTCTGGTTTTTTGGCTGTTTTTTGTTGCTGTTGTTGGGGTTTGAGTTTTTTCTGTGGGGAGTTCATTCTTCTGTCAGCCTGGGATAATTAAACTTCATAAACCCATTACAGAGAGTTTATAACTCTTCGTTATAAAATTTTCTTTATTAAGAAAGTTATAAAGAAACTTTCTTTATAAAGAAAAATATAAAGATATATTTTTTCTCTTCAGCAATTATTTTTATGCCTTTAATTATTCTTTCTTTTCAGTTATGCTTGTTCTTTCAACCCATGCCTACTCCTGAGGTCAAGAGTACTGGTCCTGTCCCAAAACATTGTTTTTTCCTTCCTGAAATATCATATTTGCTATTTTCTACTCATAATTGCAACATTTTAAACTTGATACCAAAACTGTGGTCGGCTGTAACTAATTCTTCTAGAATTCAGGAGACAGAAGCCCATTATTAGAGTACCTGAAGTTTTGTTTACACCTCAAATGTTATAATTTCCTTTAGTTGCCTTGCTTGTTTTCATACTTTATTTCATTTTTCTTATTGCAAACTAAGTCAATGTATGAATTGAATTTTAAAGCTATTTAGTCCTTGCTCCATTGTGGCTCCACTTCATCTTTCCTTGTTGTTACTTTTCCTAATTATACTTCTGAGAAATGTTTTATTTTTAATTTTCATTGCAGCATCTAAAACTATTATGGGTTTTGGTTTATTCTTACTTACATCTCCACATCCTGATGTACAAAACATAGTTTTATTTGCTCATAAGAATTTGTTTGTATTCTTTAAGTACCATAGCTTTATTTGATCATAAGTATTTGTTTGTATTCTGTAAGGACTATTACTAATGTCTTCTTTGAGAGGATACTCAGTCAATTCAGTCTGGAGTGTTTCTCTGTAACTCTCTAAGTTTGTCTCTCCCTACAAGTAGTTTTTGTATTTTTGACTTAAAGAAGTACCAGGATTAATCCTCATTCAGTTCTCTGAGTTTTTCAGTTCAGTCAGCTTCACCATTTTTCTTTTTTTTTACCAAAGCTCGTGATTTAGAACTTGCAATTTCTGTTTATTGACCTATATTTGGCAGTCTGTCCAGAAAATACGAACATTTACTATTACAGCTAAAGTTATATTTTATAATCCGGCCTTTTACAATTTCTTCCTACTTACTGAAGTCAAGACTAAAAAAACATTGTTTTTGTTTGTTCAGCAACTCTCCTGGCTAATACATCTGGGAGCAGCTGAGAGGCAGTTCTTCAAGCTGAACTTGGGAAGCTCATGATTGCATCAGTTTGAGTCACTACATCCTAAACACTGATTCAGTTTGATGACTAAGACATGCACTGATGGTCTGCTACTTGTTCTCATCTCAGTTTCTGGAGATTGTATCTTTTCTGTCTTACTCTATTTTTGATGGGGGTAGTTGGTCTTCTGCTCTTCAGTGCAACCATATCCTCTTCACTGCTTTATTTCTGCTTTGTACTCCTGTATAAACTTTTACTCTTCCTTCTTCACTGTTTGTTGTCTTCTCTTGTTGCCACACTTCTCGTGCTCCCTTTCTCACACCACTGTTCATGTCCTGTCCATATTCAGTGTTACTGCTTGCCCACGGGTGCTCTGTTCCATCAGCCACATCAGGTGGGGCTTCATGCATACATCGTTGCTGTCAGGTAACCCCTCTTGCAACTTATGTCATCTTTGTCATCACATCTATTCCTGGAGATATCTCTACTCCTGTCTTAAAAAATGAATTTAAATTGCCATCACTGAATTTCTTCATCCTTGACTTTTTTTCACTGTTGTTGCAGGGAACTCTAAACACCCATTTTATAGCCTTTATTCATTGTTTCCCTCTTGTTTGGCCCAGTCTAGTCAGCCAAAGAAAATCCTTTCCACTCCCTGTGTACTGCAGTGAAGTGACATGATCCTAGAGCTGCTCTCAGTGTCCTCACATGTCCTGCAGGTGGTGACAGATTCTGAAATGTGAGGAGTTTCCTCCTTGCAGTCTCTCCTGATTCAGAGGCGGTTGTTGTTGTTTAATGCCATACCATTTCCACAGCCAAGACACTTGATACCACGCACAGGCTAGAATGCTCCTGGCCTGGGTTTAGAAAGCTAGAAACACTAAACGAAACATTATTGTGGGGAATGGGGGGTCATTGCAGTTATTCTGCCAAATCTTGTAGTAGTAACATCATGTGGTTCTATTGAGTTAACAACATTAAAGGCATATTTCCCCCACTCACTTTATGAACAAAAAAATAACACTCCTTGTACCCAGGGATGTTCTGGAGTTTGTTAGTGAGGTGTGGCTAGAGGGTTGGCTGGTGTGAAGTTTTCTGGGTCTCCTAGGAGGTTAGGTGAGAATAGGGCGAGGGTGGTGAGGGGTAGGAATATTAGTACGAAGCCTAGGGCGTCTTTTGTGGAGTAGTAGGGGTGGAATGGGATTTTGTCACAGTCCGAGGGGATTCCTAGTGGGTTGTTAGATCCTGTTTCGTGGAGGAATGTGAGGTGGACTAGTGTTAGCCCGGCAATTACGAATGGCAGGAGGAAGTGAAGGGCGAAGAATCGGGTGAGTGTGGGGTTGTCTACTGAGAATCCACCTCAGGCTCACTCTACTAGGGTTTGGCCAATGTAGGGGATTGCTGAAAATAGGTTAGTGATTACTGTAGCCCCTCAGAATGATATTTGACCTCAGGGAAGGACGTAGCCTACAAAAGCAGTTGCTATGAGGGCCAGGAGGAGGATAACCCCGATGTTTCAGGTTTCTTTATTTAAGTAGGAGCCATAGTAGAAGCCTCGTCCAATGTGGAGGTAGATGCAGATGAAGAAGAATGAGGCTCCGTTTGCGTGGAGATTGCGGATGAGTCATCCAAATTGGATGTTTCGGCATGTGTGAGCTACGGAAGAGAAGGCCAGGGTGTAGTGCATGGCTAGTAATAGGCCTGTAACGATTTGAGTTATTAGGCAGATGCCTAGTAGTGACCCGAAATTCCATCAAGCTATGTTTGATGGGGCTGGCAGGTCGATTAGTGAGTCGTTGACAATTTTTAGGAGAGGGTGGTTTTTACAAAGACTGAGGGCCATTAGGTTGGGTCTATATGTTGATACGAGTATAATGAGGATCGATAAGGCGAAGGATCCTAGGTAGGCTTTAATTTGGCCTGTGTGTAGGGTAGTTATGGTTTTGGAGGCTATTAGTTGTAGGGAGGCTAGTCCTTCTGGTCCTAGTATTTTGTATCAGGACAGGTCAATTAGGTGGGAGGCAATGTTTTGTCCTCCGCTTAGTAGGTTTGTGATGCTAAAGTGGTGGGTTAGGGGGTTGAAGTAACCTAAGGCTGTGGAGAAGTTCGAGAAGGAGTTTTGTTTGGGGAGGATCAGGGCCTGGGTCATTTTTGATAGTTCTAGGGCTAGGACAATTCCTAGTGCTGTGACAATGATGGCGGCAATTTTAATGGATAGAGGTATAGTTGTGGGGGGTGTTTTTGTGGGGAGGATGAAGGAGGTGATTAGGAATCCTGCTGTGATGCTGCCTAGTGCAAGTCAGGTGACTGGGGAGAGCACTGCTGGATTGTTTTCGTTTAGTGGGGATAGTGGGGGAATGCGAACGAATCCTGTTTGTACTAGTAGGGTTAGGCGTAGGCCGTAAACTGCGGTGAAAGATGTGGCTAGGAGTGTTAGGAGTAGGGCTCAAGTGTTGAGGTATGATGTGCTGAGGCTTTCGATTATAGCGTCTTTTGAGTAGAATCCTGCTAGGAATGGTGTTCCTATTAGGGCTAGGTTTCCAATAGTTAGGCATGAAGTTGTTGTTGGTAGTATTTTTTGAAGGCCTCCTATGAAAGGTGAAGTTCATATTAAGGGCAAGTCCAGGCTTTTGTCATTTATGTAGACAATGGGATTCTGTACTCTTCAGAAATGAAGTATTTCAAAGATAGCAGGAAGTACTACAGTTTAAGCTGGCTTTCAGGGAACACACCTGAATTTGTCAAAGCAATGCATGGAAGACCATATTCTAGATCTGGTACACATTTTAGTATCTTTAAATACCCAAATGTGTTTAAGTGCTTCAATAATGTTTCAAAAATTTTCCATATTGTTTTAGCATTAGGTTTAATTACAGCAACATAATACAATAATCACCTCTTTTCTTGAAAAACTAGAGTTTCCTTAGTGTATGCCCTTTGCCCTGGGACATCTTTCTTTAGGTAATCTGTCTATCTAATTCAAAATAATTGACAGTATGGTGGTATAAGTGGTATCTCTGCATGGTGCCTTCCAAGACACCATAGACATTCTTCTGGATCATTGTTTTGGTACTGGGAGCTGGGATGCTGCTCCAGTCAATTGAAAAAATACAGTCTGCCTTCTCATCAAAGGCTTTTCAAGTGAGTAGCCCCTCTAGCTCTAGTCTCCTAAATATTTTGGGGAAATCCATTTTGCCATGGAGCAGCCAAAGCTGATGATCACCTCACCCCTACAGGTACACATTGAAACCCATCAGAATTCTTCTTGTGGGAGCAGATTCCTCAAACTCTGCAGTTAAATCTGGGCCATCAAATCAAAATGCAGGATGGTCCTTGTTCTCCTCACTGTTTAGATTTCTTTAAATTATCAGGCAAGTAATCAAAACATCAAGGCAGATGCCGAGTAAAGGGAAAATGCAAGTTACACTATTCTGAGACCTCCCAATTCCAACAGTGAAAAGATGTGCAATTTACAGAGGTCATTCTGCTGGAGTTATCCTAGTAAGAGAGTTCCAGTAAAAATCCTAGTACAGATCTGCCCTATCTTGGCAGACTAAAACAGCTACCTGGGATTTAAATTAAGACTTGAAGACTTCTCTGTTATAGTAAGGTGAGATTTAATCCTGGAGGTAAAAATTGCGTTAGAAATCCTGGACCATGGACAGTTTCTGGTGACCAGACATACGAACCAGAGATCTGAATATCTATTGACTCAAGCAGTACGTGAGATCAGACCAATCCACAAAGGCTTCCTGCACTCAGTTCCTTCCAGACATCAGTGGCCCTCTCCTCAGAAATCACCTTTGAGCTGCCTTGCTCGTGAGACCATACCTGATAACCACCATCCTTGGAAATGGATGGCTGCATGCAAGGATCCCCCACTGGCCTTTAGAGCATCTGGTTCCATGCAGTGTTGTTCAGAATAATTTCAGGCTGATTTCTTCTACCTGGTGGTAAATCCATAGTTTTCTAAATGTCATTTTCAAATCTCTCTGCATTGCTCTGTCAGCTAGTTCCCTGCTGGAAATCAGTGCTAGATGACCCCACTGTCTTCTGAAACTTCATTAGTGTGGTGTGCTCTGTACCTAACCTTGGCCATTGCTCAGGACAATACCTGCATGTCTTCATTTTCCAGGGTGCTTCTTTGTCAGCTTGGGTTTTTCTCTGCTTCCACTCTGAACTTACTGCATCCACCTGAATCCCCAAAGAAGCATAGCTGATCAGCCACCATGACAAAGAAGTTTGTCAAGAACATTTGCATTGCTTCTCTTTTAAAGCCCATAATTTTTCAGCTGACATCTGAGTGAGTGTTGGAAGTCCTCAAAACACAGAGCTGCTTGTCACTGTTACCTGAACCTGTTTTCAGCTAAAGCACTGATTCATGCTGTGCTTTCTTGCCTAGCACTACAAGGCTCCAGGAAAGACTGTCCTGTCACACTGCTGAACCCTTGTCTGTTTGCTCACATCTCCTCATTTTCCTCTCCCATCAGTCATGGTCATGACTCTCTTTGAATGACATCTCCCATGGCTTCATGATTACACACACCTTGAAGCCCAGAGGGTAGAGCCCACATTCACAGGCTAGGAGGAGTTATGTCACTGCTGTCCCAGGCTTTGCAGGCATGACCCAGGAGCTGTTGGACCCTGCACTGTCCTGGCCCAGAGCTGTAGCGCAGGCAGGACACACAAGTGTTCCTCAGGAGCAGACTCAGCAGTAGGCTTGGGGCTCGTAGGCATTGGCGGCTGCTCCTGACCTCCTGTTTACCCTGCTCCAAACACTCTCTTCCCAACCCTTCTTGCTTTTTAGGTTTCCTGACATTTTTGTTACTCCAGACTGCACTCCTGTTTTCCCATTGGGTGTACCATGCTCAAGGCTCATTGAAGGTTTAAATCATGACCTGACCCTCAAATGCAGACCTGCCTTGTCCATAATTCCACCCTGGCTTTGGTCCCAGCTTGTTCTGTTGCAAGCCCTGTCTGCTTCCATTGCCTCTGCTTTCCTCCAGTTTCAACTGCTCCACTCTACATCCTTAATGTAGACATAAATTGCAATGCTTACCTGTCTTTTCAGGTCACCAGCCTCTGAAGGCATAGTGGTGCACCCTGAGAAACAGCAACGCCACTGCCAGGCTGCTGACAGTCATTCTGCTGCAAACATCATGTAATGACAAAAAATGGCACAAGAAGTGGCACAGGAAAGAGCATGATGACAGAGAGGTGCTTTGTCTCCCATACATGTTAGTTTTCACAGGGATGTTTCTTCTGGAAGTGTTTTATGGAAACACTTCTTTGTTAAGACTACCTCCAGCTAACATTTCAACATGCAAATCTGCACACTTTAAGAGCACTTTCAGACTATATTTGAGCTGTACCTCTTTCTGTTCCTCCTGTCATGTGCTTTGGTGGCACCCTTTGATATCTCTGAGGGAGAGGGAAGCCCTGCCTTATGCTGCAGCATTAGAAAATGGTGATTCACAGCAGTGTTGGCAAGAACTCAATTTCCAGGTGCCTATTTTGTGTCACTGCAGTGACGATGGTAGGTCATTTCTGAAGACAAGCCATGGGTTTTACTGTAGGAATTTTTAACTCTCCACACCATGGTAAAACGCTGGTATGCAGCGCAGCAGAAAGCTAGCAGAGTTTGTTTAAGACTCTCAGTAATATGAAAACTACTGGTTTAATAGCCATAGGCCTGTCTGAGGGGCTGAGAGATTTCCTAGCAGCAAATGAAACACTGTAAAAGGAAATGAATGTGCTTTATGCGTATGCAGGAATGCACATCAAAGGCAGACCAAGGCTGGGTGATAGGCCCTTGGAAATCAAATGGGCTCTGGAGATTGCTAGTATCAATAATATTTAATATCCAGGGTATCTTTCACTCCAAATATTCTGGGAAAGTGGCTATCCTCACAGCTCTGCTGTGATGACACTTCCCTGAGCTTCTGGGAAAACAGCTCTTTCCTCTTTCCTGCAATCTGAACATCCTTTGCATGGCACCCACTGAGTCACTTGGCATCTCAGCGTCTCTGGTCAAGCTCAGTCTCTCTCTCCCTCCCTCCCTGGCATTAATGTTTTCCCAGACAGGGCTCTCGTCACTCCGGGGTGCTCTGATGGAGCACTTGGGCCACCACTGCACTGCCACTGCTGCTCATTGCTGCCTGCACCAGGCACTTGCTCGGTCTGTACAGAGCTGTCTGTGCTGCCAGAGCTGCACATCAGCCACACAAACAGCATGCAAGGGGCTGGGCGGTGGCTTCAGCCCTGTGGGTGAGCTCCAGCCAGGCTCTGCCTGAGCCAGCAGCGCGGTGAGGGCTCTCCAGGGGATGCCCACAGCCCCGCAGGTGATGGAATTCCCTGAGTTGACTCGAAAGGCATTTCTTGTCAGGTCTGGCTTTTGCAGATGAGGCATGCACCTGGCAGAGAAGGCACCTGCTTACAGCTTTCAGGAGCTCGGCCTTAAAAAATGACACTCACACATGGGCTGATGACTGCAAAGTAAACAAGTGGCCAATGCAAGGAGGGGACATAGCAACATGGCCTGGCTTGGGGTATTCATATTCCTTCTGTCCCCTGGACCATCCTCTTCTGCACCATCACAGAGCTCTGGGAAGGCAAGAGACATTAGCAAGTGACAAACCTACAAGTCTAATATCCAGGTTGCTCCTAAAATACAAGGTGTTTGTGGCTAAATGACTTGCTAGTACAAAATGGTTTATTAATGGTCAAACACACATAGCCAGAAGAAGGAGCAAATACAGTCACTGCCTAGGGCTTCACATGTGTCCCCTTCTCTTTTCCTTCTTATTTTAACTAATTAGGCATCATTTAGCTTTCTTTTGGCCTCAGATCCCCTGATGTAAGCACGTAGGAATATGCCCTGTTTCTTACACATTTACCCAGTCTGCCAGCCCACACTGACAGCCTGACTAACACAGAAATAATAAACCCCTCTCAGCTGTGCCTCACTTAAAGAAGTGCACTGTGCATCATGGAAAAAAAAAAAAAAGGAGCCCAGCAAAACACTTAACAACTGGGACCTAAGACAATAAACGTAAGGGTCTAAAAATTAGACTTGGCAAAAGTCATTGCAGATAAAATCAATAAGGAAAGGATAAGAATATATTAACACAAAATATTTCCTGGGGAAATGGAAAAAGTTTCATAAGAGTAGATCTTAACATCAACAGAGTTATCCAAAGGGCAAGAAAAAAATCTGTAGCCTTTCAGATGTTGGCCAAAAATGAAAGAAAAACAGGCGCCTTCTCAGTCAGGTCTGGCAGCAGCAGCCACCAGCAAAAGGAGCTCAAGAGGGGTGGCAGCTGGAAATCACTTGGCTTCTCACGCCTGTGGCTCTTTGCTGCCTCTAACCCTTCTGTGGCCACCAGATCCAGAAGGATCTATGTACATCTTGAAGTTCATGGGCATCCTTCCAGGTAGAAAAGTCAGTGATTATTCTGAGGAGCTGCATAGCCTTCAGGTCTCTCCACTCATGCAGGTCTTCAGCCGGGGCTCAGAGTATGCCTCTGTTCTCAGTTTTTGGTATGTCTTGCTCGGTGTTGCCTTCCTGTTCCTTCCACCTGCTGATGCTCTTCCCCCATTACCTCTGCTGATAACCCTTCACTGTCCAGACTCAATGTGTGAAAGCACCACAGCACCAACTATGCCAGTCCCCACCTCTTATTAATCTGCTCAGCTGGCCGGGAGAAGTTATTTCAAAAGTTTTCTTGAGTTATAACTAAGGTAAATTAAGACAGTAAATCTTTACTGGCAACCCTCTGGTACAACTGTCCTCCACTGCTTCTCCACAGTGGCTTTTCTGTGCTGAGTGGGCACACACATGTCACTTTGCTGGGAAGCGACAAGCAGTACAGGTGAGCTCAGCTGCACTGCACAGAGGGTTGGGATAAACCCTCCGTAAAGCTCCCATGCAGAAATGTCTTGTGGATTCAGCTGTTGCATTACTTCAGCTTTACCAAACAAAAGAAATAATTCAATTGTGGGCATGTAGTTCTGGAATGAGGGCCTTGGGGTCTGAAATCTTCAAGGAGGCTGTTTCTGGCAGGTCGAGAAACAAAAGGAGGTGTGTGCCTATGCTGACTGCCAGTGGCTGGACCCCAGCTCTTTTCACCTGCTGATGGGTTTAATGCACCAGAGAGATCTCCCCTGGTCTCCATTTTCCAGCTTCTATACCTTCTGCTCACTTCTTAGAGCCAGGAATCATGTGTTAGGTCTACACCTCCCTGGCGAATGTTAGTCCTGAGGAACAGGGAACTGGAAGAGGAGGCTGTGGAAACACATTTCTTGACCATATTCAGCATTATGGAATGGTTCAGGAATGGTGAGATGGTGCTTGCTTAACCCCCACTTTTGATACTGATGTCATAACCAGATGTAAGTGGGCAATAAAAGTTGTCATCTTTTTAGCTGCAAACACGTGACACTTCTTCCCCTTGAGCTCATCTGTGGCAGAATATCTTTTTGCAGCTGTGCCCATCACCCATCTCTGGCCCCCAAGCTGTAAACAGAGCAGGCTCAAGCAGTTTGTCTCCCTGTGCTGTATAGCCTTTCACTATCAGCAGAGGAACATGCTGTCCAGCAACAAGTTCAAAGAGCTGCTGCTGGTTTGCCTTTAATCTTCTGTTTTTCTTTTGGAATACGCAATCAAAAAACTGGAAGCATTTTTCCTGGCTTAGGATCCTTGACATGATCATGCAGTCCATCTTGCTGAATGTTTCCATGGTATTTTACTGCACTAGTGGATGCTCATGTACATCACTGTAACCCTTTGGTCACAGGCTGTGGTGCTGCCTTTTTCTGAGCTCTGTCCATAGAGGATCACAGAAACAGAATATTCTGAGCTGAAAGGATGGTCCCTTGCTCTGGCACAGGCTGGTAGCTCTGGGACTTTGTCTGACAACTGAAGCTGCAAATTTCTGAGTCCTCTGTTCAAGACATAAAGTCAATCAAGAGGGAAGGAGAACTTCTCTGAGTGGGTGAATGGCATTGAAATCACATTTAGAGACTGGGCACAAGATTTCTGGTGTCTAGAAGCAGTTGTAACTCTGTGGATTATATCTGTTCCTTGCCCTAGTTTGTATATGCAATTAGGTAATTTCAGTTCCCAATTCTGGTAAATCTGTGGAAAGTAACACTAGGAATAGATATGTTTATTTAGTTTAAAGTGAAGTCTTCTCAAAGTCCTAGAGAGGTGCAGTTAGGATCAGCTGTTACACAGAGGGATTGGGAGAGCACCCATCTGCTTTCAGCCACAGCCAGCTGCCCTTTATCAGACAGCTCCCTAATCCCACCTAAATTCCCTCTCTGCTCCTCCACATGGTGCTTGCTCACCCCAACAGCACAGCTCACTACAGAGCCATTTTTTGGGTGAAAACGCATTTCTCTCTGCATTGCCCAGAGCCTGGGGGGCTCTATCCCTCCATAAGTGCCGGTGGTTCCAGGCAGCCAGGTGGCACAGCACCCCAGCCGTGCTGCTGGCACGCAGCCCTCCCCACCTGTCCCCATGCCCCCGGTGGCTGCCTCACCTTTATCCCCTTTGAGAGGCACCGCAGCAGCTACACGTGCTGGATGAAGCCTTGTACATTCAATCGTGTGAGCAGGGCTGATGAACTCTCCTTCAAAACGTGGATTAAGGACACATTTTTCCCCCCCGAAAGCTGCTGTTCTGTGGCCTTTGTTCTATAAACCCAGATAAAAATCTTGTTCTTACTTTTCAAGTTTATATTTACAAAAGGGTGGAAAAACAGGCATAATGACAGTTTAATTAATGTATGTCATTAATCCTGGAGATAATCAAAAGCCTGATAAGTCTCTAATCTTGTAAAAAAGAATTAAAAAGCACTGAAACATCTTTTGCTATCTGTAAACCTTGTAATGAGACGCTGCATGCTTGGGGGAGGAGCCATGGAAAGGAGCAGTGCCAGAGGACATATTCTCAGCAGATTTCATCACTGGACTTCTTGTGTGATATTGTTCTTGGCAAAAACTGGAGTCCAAAGCCATCAATATTGTTTTCAAAATTTGTCCTTCTATCAATGTATGAAGTTATTCTAAGAATTTGTGGATATTAAGTAGGAGATCTTTCGCTTCTCTACCATTTTCTTGGAAGTATCCTGTATTTAAAGCACTACTTCAGTTTTAATGCTTGCAGATCTTACTAATTTCTTCCTAGTTAATCCTGCAGGTGTGAAAATCATGCCAATATACAAGAACTATTATTCAAGCATTAAAAAATTAATAGAAGGCAGCATTTCAAAGGTGTTTAAAAAAGTGATAATATGGTCAACTTCAGAGAACTTTTTTTTTTTTGGAAGTCTGTACAAAATTCTTGTTTTAATGCTGTCTATAGCTTTACACTTTTATGTGTAAAGTGCAGTTTATGTGTTGTCAGTTATTACTAATAAGTGTCAATGAAACAACTTTGGAGGATGCAGTGACTAACAGACATTGGCCAGATTTTGAGGAGCTCAAAAAGAAGTGCTCATTCTTGAACTCAAAGTGTAACATACAAGGGCAAAATGTCCTAATGTTTGCTGCTTCTGCAGGGATCTGGGAACCAGCTGGAGCTGGTGGGAAGCATGGTGGGAAGGAATAATAATAAGTATTGCTTCTCTTCCTCTCCAGAGACCCAAAGAAAACTGAATTTGTCCTCAGGAAAGGAGGCCGGGGGCAGCAGTCTGCCGCAGGGGGAGAGTTAAGGCTGGGTGAGAACTTTTGTCTGGCTCCCAAAAGAGATGGAACGAATGAAGGAGCCAGAGCAGGACTGGGTTAAATAAACCCTGGAGGGCTGGGGGACAAGTTCTGGCAGGCAGCCAGGAGGAGGGTGAAGAAAATGAGAATATTTGTGTCAGGGCTGGAAATGAGGTTTCTTTCTTTTTTTTTTTTCTTTTTTCCCCATTTTTTTAAACTTTGTTTAAGGTTGAACAGTAGAAGAAGCACTAAGGAGCAGTGGTTGCCCAGGCACAGGTTAGCAGCAGCTGCATTGCTTGGGTGTGCCTGTGCAAGCAGAACATCCCAAGTCCCTTGGGGGCAGGGGACTTGGGCAGGAGGGCTGGGGACGGGGCAGGGGTGGGTGAGGCAGTCAGGGCACTGCAGGCCCTGGCTGTGCTCTGCTGCAGGCACAGCTGTGGACTGTCCAGGGGCCAGGGCAGCAGCAAGGACAGATGTGCCCAGCCCCTAGGGATGTCACCCCAAAGCAGCAGCAAGGACACATGTGCCCAGCCCCTAGGGATGTCACCCAGGGCAGCAGCAAGGACAAAAGTGCCCAGTGCCTAGGGATGTCACCCCAGGGCAGCTGCCAGAGAAGGAGCACCCCAAGGTGGTTTCATTCAGACTCTTCTACCACATGTGAACAGCATTTAGTGAATTCCTGCAGGAGGGCTGACTTCCAATGCACTGAAAGTCTTCATACTGAAAATACGTTCAAGACCCCGAGGAAGGGAAGCTTTTTTGCTTGTCTGAGGAGCTCTCTTTCCCACCAGTCTATGGGCAGCTGGGAGAGGGAGCAGTGAATTGCCCCATGAGACACAAGAAACAGAGGCAATGTTAGGCTGGGGACAGGGACAAGGTCCTGCTGTCAAACCAGCCCTGAATGTAGGTAAATGAGGAAAGAAATCTTTTGAACCCTCTCCAGAAAAGAAATTTTTCAAAATAGGAGATGCACTTGAATAAACTTAGCAAACAGAAAGACAGGTCAGGGAGAGAGAGAGCAAAGTGGAACTTCTGCACATTTTCCCTATCTTCAGATAAAACCGTGTTGGTATACACAAGTACAACAACTCCTGAACTTTGGCTCCTTTATTTATAAAACAATATACTAATCTTAATCCCTGGACACACTGACGTAACTGAATGTCATACTTTCCAAATATAATGGATTGCATTCCCATCATAAAATAAATACATTCCAGAAGTGAGCCCCCCAGCAAATTACAGAGCTCCAACAGCTGGGGAAGCTGGGGCAAGAGGTACAACAATTGGGTTGTGTTGCTGAAGCCCGAAAGCAAAGTTTTTGCTGGCAGCATTCTAGGAAAACCTATTATAAATGCAATGCTACCAAAAAAGTGTTCATTTCTTTCTAGTTCTGTGCTGCATGCAAAAGCCATTAAAAAAATCCTGGGTAAACAAATATACTCTTTTCCATACGACCTTTTCTTCAGTGTTTTCAAAAGTATATTGTCTTTTCAGTTTAGCACAATATTTGTCAGCTTTTATTTATAGCTTAAAAGAAAAGCCTTCCTCAAACTGTCGCCAAAAATGCCCTTCTATAGGCATGCTGTCAGGAGAAAGGCTTTCTTTTTCTGAGTGTCACCCTGGGTCAAATACATTTTACTGTAACTAAGATAGAAGTACCCCCAGTTATAATTGCATCTTGAATCAGCTGGACACATATCACTCTCATCTAAGAGCCATTTTTAAACTGTATTATGTGAAAGTAAGGGTTAAATACAATAGATAACCAAGCAGCAATGGTTTGCTGTCATGCATTCTCTCCTTTTTTATTTATTTTATAAAATAAGCAGGCACTAAAACCTTTAAAGAACATTTTTATTCTTATGTAATGTGTAGGGGGCAAGAGCAATATTTGCAGCACTGTGAAAAACAACATATTACCCAACTCCACATGACTCGGCATGGTTTTTTTTAACTTGGAAACTGTAATGAAAGGCCATGGTGCTTCACGAACTGGTTCTACTCTGTCGGATATCAGAAACGAAAAATTGCAATGTCATATTGCTAGTACAAATTCAGCATAATGTAGGAGGCATGACCTAGGGCAGATTACAGATTGCAATAATTTTGGGACCTCCTTTGCTGAGAGTCAGAGATTCATAGAACTTCATGGGACATCTTCAAGTGTAGCACAGGACTTTATTCCCTGATCTTCTACTCAGTGATTTACTGAGTTGGAAAGAGACAAATATGTGCAGGTTGACAAAATGTAGTCCTCTGTGAAGTCCATATTTACTTCAGCTGTCAAATGAAGAAGACTGGTCCCATGTATAGATCCCTGACGGAGCTCAGCATTTGGTGTTGTCATGAGTTAACACTTCAGTCAAAGCTGATATGCTTATTAGTGGCTGCTGCTGAAGGTTACATATGTTTTATGGTTTGTGACTGAATAGTATTACATACAAAAGTGAGGCCAAACTCCTGGGGTCTACTTTTGCATGTTTTTATCCTCACTTTGTGATAGTACACATCTGGGCTTTGGGAGCTTCAAAGTTCACCCATTCACAACCCAAAGGGTGGTTTTGTATCTTGATGAAACAGTCATTAAGCCAGTCTGTCAAGTTCAGCGTTATCTTTTGCATCTTTGTGATGGCTCTTTCCATGTTTCTCTTTGTGTCTCATGTGGAGAAACACACCAGCTAAAATGGCACCTGGAAAACAGAGAGTGTTTGTCTGTAAATGGAAAACTTTCTGAAAAATGTTTCAGCAAGGGCCATGACACTGTAAAATCCACAGGGCTTTACCTCTTGAACAGAAGCAAACAGCTTTGAGGAATGACCATGCAGCATTGGACCAAGAGCATGGATCCGATGTACTGCTGGGCCGGATCAGATGCCTTGGGGCTCAGAGGCCTTCCCCCAAAGGAGAAATTTTCCTCTGCAATCTGACCAAATGGCAAAGTGTCTATTTTAGCCCCCCTACCTTTGAGCAGTGAGTTGTCATGTTGTCTTGAGATGTAGTCCCTCTCTTATATATATATGTAATGTATAGTTTGATCTTTTAAAATAATTATGAGCTTGTTACACTGTTAGAACGAATAAGAATAATGTAAACCCACAAGGCTGAAATAGGTGAAAAAAATGATAACTAAAAGCTACAGGTACAGATACTGTAAGTAGGAAGCTTCACTATTTCCCCTATAATCTGGATGCCCGAGACAAAGCTCCAGTCCCCTCCCTGACAGGCAAAGGGTAGTAGGTAGCAACGAAGTGACAATGTATTACAAGTTCAGCAGTTTCTTCTGTCCTAGCTGATTGTTGTGCCATTGGATGTTTTTCTGATCAAAATCTTAGAAGTTTGCAGCCACCATGACACACAATCATGGGATCTTCCCTCTTTCACTCATTTCTGCAACACTCATGACAAATCTTTACCCAACAAGTGAATTAGTGTCAGAAATGCAGCCTCACCATCATATCTCAGAGACCTGGCTTCAAATCAGCCAAGAATTGACTTACCAATGATGAGCAGGACGCCAATTAGAATCCCAATTGCCTGCCCAGGGGTTGGCCAGGAGTGCTCACGGTCTATTTCAATAAAACATGACTGTTCACTGGAACACGTGCAGATGCTTACTGCAAAAAGAAATGCCATGAGGTTATTGGGAAGTTTAGTAGTCACAATTGGTTGTTTATAAATGTAACTGCTGTCTTGAAACAAGTAGTTCTGTGCATAGAATACCTTTAAGGTTCACTTTGTTTTCCAAAGGCGGGTCTCCATTGTCGTTAAGTATTATTGGAACGTTGTACGTCTTCTCCTCAAAGTTAGAATGTTTCGGGGACAGGTAAGCATGAGTAGCTGTAAGTAGGAAACGGGACGTTCATGTCAGCACAAGAAAGAAATTTAGTTCAACATTCTTACCAGCTGCAAATGTTTTTTTAAAGGCTGCTTTGCACATGATAGTAGTTCCTGTTTTCCTGTGTGTCTTCCAAGGTCTCCCTGGTTTGCAAACATTAAGTAAAAAGGAAATATCTAGAAGCCTACTCTGATCTTCAGCATAATATGACTATAGAACTTCCTTCTTAATTCTACACCAGGCCAAATCTGGTCTTGGGGAGTGCTACACTGATGGCATCACATCTAGGCCAGGAATAGCCCCCTATAGTCATAGAGACTGCAACCAGCTTAAATTGTTCCCAAGGAAATGTAGCAGGACAGACCATCCTTCTAGTGAACTTACACTGTCACATCTAAGACTCTTAGAAATTGGAAAAGGTAATAATAGCGATTGGGATCAGATCAAAGATCTGTTGATATAAATATGTTGTCTCCAGGATAAATGGAGATAACGATGAAAAAGCAAGCATGTATTTTATTTTCTCCTAATGCCCTCTCACCCTTCAAACATTTTCAGCTCAAGGACTTCTTGAGCAAGACGCAATTTCTTGCTTTGAATTTGTAGAAAATTTCTGCATAGACAACACCCTGTGACAGCAAGCTCCCAAGTCAACTACCTCCTCATTCTGTCTGCTCTGGAAATAACTCCACAAGCTTTGTTTGAGGGTCCGAGGTTTGTGTACTGGAAGAGAGAGCAAAGGATGAACCTTTGGCCACCCTGACAATAGCATTCATGATTTTATATCCCTTTGTTGTATTTTTTTCCTATGGTCTTCCAAGATAAAACATTGTAGCTTACTTTGCTGCTCCTATACACTTTCCTACAGCAGGCTACTCTATAACTCTGATTATCTTTGTCACCCTGTCTAAACCTGTTTCCAGTTATACTACATTTTTATGGAGATAGAGTGGAGTTCAAAATTTGAACAAATTATAGATTTATACAGAGGCATAATGATGTCCTCAGATTTCTTTTCTTTTTGTGTCCTGGTAATTATCAATATTTGATTTTTCTGAGCACTGCTGATAAATTGATCTCACATTTCCATGGAACTACTTAGAGATCTCCTTTCTGACTCATAATGGCCAGCTCAGTGCTCCTAATTTCAAAAGTGAATTTGGGAGTCCAGGGTTCACTAGGATTTGCCAATTTTATTGTTCAACCAACTCAGCCTTGCAAGAATGCTCTGAAATTCTTCACACTTGGTTCCTACTCAAATAACTTTGTATAATGAGCAAACTTTGCCTCCTCATTGCACACTCATACATATTGAGTTACGCAGATCCCAGAAAAAAAAACCTTTGGAAAACCACACATGAACTCCCTTCACTACAAGAGCTGACCAAGTTCTGAATTTTAAATTATTATTTATTCTTCCATAACTTTAACATTGTGGTGACCCCGCTTTCTCTAGTGGGACAGTTCACCAAGCATATTTCATTGATCCAGACAGAGTGTATCAGCCAAGAACTTGTTCACATGCTTACTCTCCCCTTCAAAGAGCTACATTCAGTTTGTGAGGCACGACTTCCTTTTGCACATGAAATGTCAGAAATGTACAGTTTGCAAACTGCTCTATTTCTTTTTCAGTATTCATTAAACACACATACATTTCATTCTTAGATGTTGCTTCTCTCATAAATATGCATGGAATTATAGTTTGCAACATACTAGGTTTAATCTCTTGCAAAAATAATTAATGACTTTGATGGTCTTAACAACGCCATTTTTTTCTACATGGGATATTGGACATGCAACAATAAGAGTGAAAAAGAATTTTGTAGTTCTTCATATTTACCAGAGTACCAAGAGAGTCCCATATCACTGTAAGAATGGTTGTATTAGCTTACCATTGACTTTTGAGATTTCCCAATTATTTCTTGTATTCATTTCATCCGCAAGGGAAAAAGTAAATCTTGAATAAAAAAACTGTTCGTCAGCATCAGTAGCTTGAATGAGAGTTCTCTCTCCTCCTCTGACTGGGTAGCAGAAGAAAGCAGGATAATCCATAACTAAGTTTGGAAGGTTGTCATTCACATCACGTAATTGTAGAATCAAGTATGCTTTGGATTTCTGAGCTGCATTATCTGTCAAGTTGAACAGAACACAAAGTTACATGCACATCTTGGATTTACAGTCTGGGCTGTTGCATTTGCAGCTATCATAGAGGTACACCATCAGTCAGGCAGTGAGAGATGTTATTCTGCCTGAAGGTTGCAGGGAGTCCTGAGGGATTTGTGGTAGCTGCCACTATTTTTCATCCAGCATGGCTAATTTACCACCAGCTTTTGCCAACTACAGAGCACTAGCAAGGGAAAGGAAGCAGATTGACCATCGTATCTAGTAACTGGTCAACTCCATCATATCTGGCAAGCAGTCACATCTAAAACATGGAAATCCTTGAAATGCCTTGAGTTTCCCACCCCTCTTCTATATACAGGAAATGCAAGTAAAAATTAAAAGTTCTAATGGCTGGAACTAGAAGTCCTAATGTATTTCAGACTTGATAGAGTATTAGTTTCAGTTATAATAAAATTAAATTCTGTACAAGGTTAACTACTCTCCCGGTATGTTTTCACGGAGCCTAACCACACCTAGGAGAAAGACTAAAATCTTCACAACTATAGAGAAAAAGTGACAGAAAATATCAATGTTGAACACATTAGAAAAAAGAAGAAATTCTAATCTTCTCTGTATGTCATGTGGCTCAAGCAAATATAAGACCATAGCCAACTTCATGAAAGCTACTTTAATCCTTGTTATCTACAGTATCAAGATTTCTTCAAGAAATTTAAAATCATAAGAAATATATACTTCTAAGAATACATCACAGGATGTATATCCAAGATTACATGTTCCAGCACTTTTCATAGATTTAGTTGTGGTAGGTATGATAATTTCTCATAAAAGAATAGGGACAGTGAATTCCTCTGTATGTGTATGTACTTGTTTCATTACTTACTTTCCTCTGATACAACAACCTCTATGGAGTATATTTGTTCTTGTTCTCGATCCAGAAGGGAAGCAGTGTATACCTGCCCCGTGGCTGAATCAATTTTTAGCCATTTTCTCACATCACCTTCTAAGGAGTATCTTTGGAAAAAAATAGGGGAAATAAAAATCACATATACTATTCCAAATCAGGAAAAAATTCTGATAAAGCAAATATTTCTTTGTTGATTTCATGCAAGCAGCTTGATTACAGTTGCACTCAAAGAGAGGGTTCTTGGAAGAGTCACAGTACTACACTACTACAGCCAAGCAGGAGGGACAGAGAGGAAGAGAGGCCAAAACCATCCAGAACAAGAGTGAGAGGAGAGCTATGGAAATGCCACCTGTCCAATGTCACTGCAGCCTGTGTACTTGCAACTCCACTTTCCTTCTAAATAGGGAACCTGGGGGTGTTCCTGAGCTTTTGATCCAGAAGTGTGATTTGTCCAAACCCCATGTCTGTGTCACCCCCTCACAGCTCCCACATCTTGGTTTTGATGGGGGCACAAGCCAAAGGCTGGGAGACGGAAGCACCAGTGCAGCCAGGATCCCTAATGCGGATCAAGAAGGGGCCAAGACCCAAGGTGAACTATGGTGAATAACTTCTGCCAGTCTGGAGCAGTCTGTAACTACCATTGGCGCTGCCTTGGAACAGAGAGTGCTTTAAGCACCACCAAATAATTGCATTTATATAATTGTTTAAAAAAAACACCAAGGCCTCTGGGTATTTACTTACACAAATTTAACCATGAACATATGACCATGTTAAAGCACAGGCACTAGCTTGAGTAGAAGTGACCCGACCTTCTCATTCAATGTTTTTGTTCTTCCAGTACCCTTTACAGTAGAAAAAGCATGTTTGTACATCTTCTACTTTTAATACTTTTATTTTATGCCCTTTAACCTATTTTTAGCAGAAATGTGGTTTATGTATATCTGAATTCCTGTCATCTGTCTCTGTCATCATCCCCCAGAGCTTCTGGACTATGTGGCTCACTTTCAAACTAGTTTGACAGAAGGCCAAACATGATAAGTTCACAAAAGTTAGGGAAAAGTAGAAAGCCAGATGAGAAATCTCTGGGAATAAGAATCCACGGGAGGCCTAAGAAGCATATTGTGCAAGTCCATTAACCACTTGGTGTTTTGCTGAATTTTAGTTTAATTTCAGGTACTGTTTGTTTTGAGTTGATCTGTTCAGCATTGCAGCTGGGAATTGTACAGCAAAAGTCACAAATAATTCTTCTATCTGACTCTACTGTGAGAGATATTTATACCATGCAACACAGCACAGGAGCTTTGCACAGAGCTTTGCATCCACAATAGAAAGAGGTGTGTCATCTCTGACAGCTAGGAAAGAAAATGAATTAATTTTCAGCTGTAGACTTGAGGTTGTGTACTCTGTTGGAGAAAAAGCCGTGTGTGGTTTCCTGTGTGACATGAAAGCAGCTGCTGGTTCAGGGGTACACAGTATATGCTTCATTTATGTGTAAAAGGCGTTATGGACATGGAAACCCTGTTATTATCAGACCAGCTCTACCTTTTTCCTGGAGATATAAATTAGCCTTCTTCCCTCGTGGTTTCCTGTCTCAAGGCTGATGTTTGTCACAGCATAGAGAGAAATCTGGTCAGAAAAGCACTGCCCAGCAGCCTGCTGCAGGTGGGTCGATGGCCACCGCCCCACCACACCTCCACTTTCTACTAGGAGATAAGATTTCTGTAAAAAAGCTTTTCCCCACATACCAAGTATTGGGCATAGTTCCCTTGCACCTCCTTTAGAACAATTTTGGAAACCATAAACTCAATTAATTAATCACAGTCACTCTTTTTTACCGTACAGAATCCCCCTCAGGATCATAGGCCTCCACCGTCATGACCAGGGTATTGACAGGAATGTTTTCAGACACTTCTGTTTTGTAAACTGGCTTCAGGAAAACAGGTGGCTCATCCACATTTGTTACAAAAACTTTAAACGAGGTAAGAGAGCTTGAGTTGTACTGCACACTTTCCACCAGCGGTTCGGGGTTTGTGGCCTTGATCACCAGGTCGTACACAGGCATTGTTTCAAAATCAAGGGCCTGGATGAATTAGAAAAAAAGACGTTCTTGAAGCAATGGCCCTGCTGCTGTGGGGAGCTCTAAATAGAAACCACAAAGTCCCCCTCTTCTCAAGGAGAAGACTGCGTCCCGGATACAGGCAAAATACGGGAGAGCTGTCAGGAGAAAATTACTCAGGGAATGGTCATTTTAAACAAAACCATATGCCTGTTTAGAGACCTCCTCAGCAACTGCATTTTCTAATAATGTTGCCACCTGCCCAACTAAGTTTAATAACAATATCCTGTTTACAGAAACAGTATTTATAGCTCTGTATGAGAAGGCCTCAAATGACCTCCGGGTGCCAAAAGTCATGCAAGGGTTATTTCACCACAGTTTCTCACAATAGCCTCCTTGGGAAAAAATGAGGCTGAGGCTGATCCTGAAGATGGTCCACCCAACGCTGCCCCTGCCTGGGCTTGGCCGGGGGCAGCGCGTGAGCTGGGTGCACAAAATACGGCACCCCTTGGAAAATGAGTGACAGGCTTTCTGGACCCATAGCCCAAGCACCTTCGAGAAGGCTAATTTCAAGGGGGGAGCACTTTTGCTATTGAAATTCATGGATGCAGCAAAAAGTGCTCCTGTCTCCAGCATTCAGCATATGGGCTGCATCACCCGCTGCAGCACACGCTGACCTTGGCTTTGTCACAGTTCATGTTCCCTCAGCAGGAACAAACTGTCTCTCCATGCTGATTTGAGGCAAGCTGGCTGCATTTGCACCTCCCTCTGCAAAGGCCACTGATGGCACAGACAGCTGCAGAGGAGAATCTGCCCTGTCACAGCCCACCACAGCCCATGGAGGCATTAGCTGGCTTTCTCTTGCCCAGAAATGCTGCTGCAAAATCACTCCAATCATGTAATTGTTTTGTCTCTATGGTGCATAAAGGGCTATTTCATCGGCCAGAGCCTGCTCTGCTGGAGAAGCAGGCAGCAGCAGAGCTGCTGGAAGGAGCTGCTGGTGGTGGTGGGTGGTGAGGGCACAGTGAAGGCAGGAGGATAGCTGTGTGTGAGCACCACACAGGCACAGAGCCTGAGCCCAAAAGTGGAGTCTTCTGCAGTCTGCACCACGCCCAGGGTGTCCCCACCCAATCACCAGCCAAGAACCCTCCCCACAAATCATTACCAGGGCAGTTACTGTTTATGACAAATAAGTAAAAATAAAGGAAAATAATAAAACCCATCTATTCACCTTGTTAATCTTGACAAACCCTCGGTTTGTTTCAGGATCTGTCTCTATGATGAACGTGTTGTTTGGATCTCCTTCCTCCACTTGGTAAGTGATGAGGGAGCTCCCTGTGCCAGGCTCATCTGCATCAGTAGCTTGAATTTCTAATATCACAGTTCCTATTGGGATATCTTCTGCCACAGTCACATTGTTATACTGAAGAGAGAGAGATATCATTGAAACATGACATACCGAGCACCATCTGTGGATAAAAACTTCAGCATGACAACAAGCTTGTGACCAAACATGGATGCATTTTAACCCACAGCAGCCACATGAGGGAGGGAAGCTTTTCAGCCACGCATTTATCACAGGTGATGGGATCTGTGTCAGTGCCACTAGTACAGCACCAGTCCCAAATCTTTACCTCCTCTGTTGAGACCAGTCCATGTTTATGCTCTAGGGACAGTACAGCTCCTCTGTACCCCATTAGCACCCTGGCCACTCATTGTTAAATATTTAATTGCTTCATGCACCATAGGCTGTTGCCACATTAACAGTGCAGCTCTGCTCACTCTTTGATGTGTGCCCTCACCCACAAGCCTCACGTTGAGACCTGGTCCTGCCTGGAGACCTTGAGGTGAGAAGGTGAAAACTGTCCATGCAGGCACCTGGTCTGCACGTGACTGTGCTGCCATTGCCATCAACAGAGGGCTGGGCACTGCAGTCAGCAAAGCCCAAAACCCAGCACAGCTTCCCCAAAAGCACACCCATGCCTCATGAGCCAGACAGTGCTCCTGAGCCCACCACCCTTGTGGCCGACAGCTGGGACACCTCTGTGTAGGCACTTCAGCCACTCCAGGGTCTGCCAGGAGGCTTGGGCCATCAGGCAGAAGTCATGGAACCTCCACAGGTGTCTGCCAGATGCCAACCTCCACCAGAGGAAAAGGCAAGAGGCTGACACCCATCCTGGTACGAGGTATGTTGTTGAGCGTGGATCACTGGACCACTGCTCCTAGTCAAACCAAATAGGACTTTTGATTCCTATTCACTCTCTGGCCATTTTGGGTACAGTAACACTGTGTTTGGAAAGGTACTTTGGAGATGCTAGCTTTTTTCCATTTAGCTATTTAATTAATTTTAAAGCCTTTTCTTCTCCCTTTCCCTTCAGAACTTGCACTTCTGGAATAAACTGCTTTAAAAGAATAATTTCTTTCTGTACACATAGTTTTCCACATAGCAAATTACCTTAAATATCCTAATTAACTATGAGTCTGTCCCATTGCTTACTGTCTAGATGGAGCTTATACGCAGAATTGCAGTGATATTTTGCCTTTATTTTCACTAGTGAGTTACTCTGTTACTTGCCCTGTAAATGGCTAGTTTCCCATCGACATTCTATAGACATTGAAGATATGCTCAAACACTTGTCAAACGTTATTGGAACATGCAAAACAGTGTTAAAAATACTCACAACAGATTTTTCAAAGATGGGAATTTGATCATTGATGTCGATGACATGTATTTCCACGTCACAGACTGTTTGGAATACTGCATGGAAAGAGACAAACAACGTCATGCCAGCCCTTCTGCCGAAAATAACTTTCCTCCAGAAGGGCTCACTGTGAGCAACAGTGAGCACTGCCAGATTGCCTAATCTAAGAACGAAGTTGAGAGAAGCACTTATCTCAAATACTTCTTACTCAACAACAACCTCACTGTCCATCCTCCCATTAATCTTCCCAATTTCTTTAGCACTGTCCTATCCTGTTTCATTTACTTCCCTTTATAAAACCATATCAGTTTACCAGGATGATGATAGCTATGAATTGTGTTAGCCATCTCAGTATCTTTTTTCCAAGTCAAAAAGTTGGGTTGTTATGCTACCTTGCCCTCTCAGCAGGTCCTCAAGCAGCACCCTCAGTTTTGTTACTGCCAGACTTAAATATCAGATCCATATAAATCTAATCACTACCTGAGCAGGCACACCCATAGCCATGGAGGGTTGTGATTTTAAAAGCATAATATATCTGGTCATGTGCCATTCATATATAGATGGATTTTAGTGTTTTATGAACATCCTTCATGACCTAAAATTAGGGAAAATTCTAAATAAAATTGTTTGGATGGAATTCAAATGACTTTGATTTCCTTTCCATTCAGTGAGCCACAAAGGACTCCTGGGAATTTACATAAGGGACAAGATTATTTTTGAAGTTTAATTTCAGTTCAGTTTTCTCTTAATATTTTACAATATTATCTGAACTGTCTGAGCAGCTGTGTTTAATTTCTTGATCTTTTTTTCCATAAGTCCCTTTGAAAGTTTTGGGGGAAGACCACAATCATGATCTCTTCATTTTTTCCCCCTGTGGAAGGAAATCTCTTACTGAAGAACTTGTTAACAAGCTTCCCAATTTAGCCACACTCTGTCCCAGAGCTGGTTTCCTTCCATGCTTGCATTATGAATCATGATTAATCTCCCTGCATCTCAAGAACAGGGCAAGTACCATGCCAGAGCAAGACAACCCTCAGTGCTACTGCCTCTTTGTCTCCTTGTCTCCTCACATCCCCTGGACACTGAACTCAAGTGATGCCAGTGTGAACAGGGTTATTCCAACACGTAACAGCAGGCAGTACATACCCGGATCTGTCACCAGGACCTTCAAGGAATAGTTGGATGCAAAAGCCTTGTTTAAGGAACGGCCAGCTAAGTGCAAATCCCCAGTGTCTCTCTGAATAAAGAAGAGATCATCTGAGGGAATTTTAGGATCCTGACTTTGGATTTGGAACCGCAGACGAGAGTTAAGGGTGTCCTCCTTATCCATGTCCGTAGCAAGCACAGTGCCAATATTATTTCCTGTAGCAGAGTAGAGATCAGAGTCAGAGAGATAATGCAGCGGTCCTGTTTCTCCACAGAAGTACACAGTGACAATAGTGAGACCAGCGCAAAGAGCAGAGCATCAATAAAAATAAAGCTGCATGGAAAAAACCGCAATGGACACAACCATTTCACTTCTGGGAGTTTTCCCTTTAGCATCCCAACCTACTGTTTTGGGCTTGGGGCAGTCCAAAAGACTGTAACAGCAGACACTTCAGTCTTGAAATCCAATAACTGATGCCAAGACTTGGGACAGATTATGGTAATGATCTGTTGAAGTCAAAGGCATTCTGCTGGAGGAGCAGGTGGATGAGAAAAAATGGGCTCATACCACTTTTAGCACAATATTTCTTGCATTGGTATTACAAGGGGTGTTTTTCTTTACACACTCTAAGCAGTTATCCAAAATTGTGGTTGTGGGAAAACGCAGTTTTACATTTTAAATGAAACAGCATTTATAATGTAGGTGTATTAAGTCTGTCCTTCTCAAGTAAGTTAAATCCTTTCCACATGAAGTATTGAAGGAAAAACAGCAGGGCTATTTGCACAAGAAAACATTTCTCTAGGAAAGCTGCATTTTACTCTTTGGGATCAGAATCTCTAGCTTCATTTACACACAGCTGGCAACAGCAACAGGACTAGAATGAGATGTATAAATTAACAGAAGCTCTTTTCTTACCTCCTCTTTCATTTTCTTGAACTTCAATTACAGTGAGGGCCTGCTGGCACACAGGGGGATTGTCATTGATGTCGTCCACAATAACTTGAATTTGCAAAGGCTTGTCCACTAGCTCTCCCTTGTTATCTTTTGAGACCACAAAGAATGTATACTGCAATAAGAATATAATGATATGATAACATAATGATAATATAATGATATGAATATAATTGAATATTATGAATACAATTAATATAATGATGGTTTGACCGTCCACTGCAACAATATTTTGCATTTAAGTATGTAACTATGGGAATATGAAATATCCTTTCATGAGTCTGTTCAGTATTTTCACTCTGTTTAAATCAGAACTCTTCCATCTCCCCTTAGTGTCTGAAGCCTGAGTTCTCAAAACATTTTCAAATTCCTTAATGTTTCACTCTACTGTAGCCTTACTTTTGCAAAAATTCAGGACAAGCAGGAATACCTCATTTTTTCTATTTTGCAAATTCATCTGTCACATAATGGAGACAGAATTTATCCAGCATATCTGATCTCTGACCTATGCTGCACTCAAATTTCCTCCAAGAACAAAAAGGAGCAGAGGATTTTCTGTCTAAAAGATCCCTACGTGGGTAGCTTCAAGGTAACTCTGCAGTTGCAACCCCAAGTTAAACTCTGCTTCTGGTGTGTAGAGATACCTGAGGTCCCTGAGGTCTGAAGTAGGTCTGAAACAGCCAAATGTCCTGCACCCCACACATCCCACTGCCTACCTCTTGCCTGGGCCCCTGCAGCCATAGCTGGTCCATGCAGTACACTGCGCTGTGGGCAGTGATGGCCACTGCCAGGCCAGGTGCAGGGTGACAACCTGGGGCTGTTTGCAGGACAGGAGGTGGATGCACTTTCACATGTATCACAACATTTCCAAAAAAAGTGACAAGAAAAAAGGCTTTTATTTATTCTCCCCTTCCCCGTCCCCCTTTCTTTCTACTGAGCTCTCTCGGATTTACTCCCACACCAATAATTAGCTTCCTGCTATGAAGTTTTATGTGTTTACTTACCATATCCTTTTCTTCCCTGTCCAATGGTTCAGTCACATAAATAGTCCCGTTCTGACTGATGGAAAATGGAAGCCTGGGCAGCTTTTCTCTTTCAAAAATGTCGTAAGTTACATCTGGTTCATTTGACTGCACCTAAAAAAAATAAACAAACAAAAAATAAGTCAGGATAGGAAGTCAGAAGTGTAGACTGAGATTTAACAGGGATCATTTCTGGACCACAAACAGAAACGATCACATTCCTGTTAGCTTCATAAACCAGAGAATTAACAGTTTGGAAGGATCTTGGGATGAACTGCAGAAAATCAGACTGATAATCTGCTTCTGCTCTCTGAATTGTGTGGTGAAGCCACTGTACCTCAGCTTCTCCATCTGTCCAGATGGGCTACAACATTTATATTTTTATAAAAGGGCTTTTTGAGCTGGCGATAAATAATGATTATGAGAAAAAAAACATTATTTGCATTTGAATATCTTGATACTAATTATTTCCATCTCCTTACACTGTTTTTTCTTGCCTGTTGTTTTGGTTTCTATAATTCAGAGAAGTGGAACAACAAAATGACACTAAATTGGGAGGAGTAGTCAAAGTCCTCCAGGGCAGAGAGGCTCTGCAGAAAGACCTTGATAAATTATTGAGATGGGCAATCACCAACTGTATGAAATTTAACAAAGGCAAGTGTCAAATTTTGCACCTGGGATGGGCAATCCTGGATGTACAGACAGCCTGGGGAACAAGAGGCTGGAGAGCAGTGCCACAGAAAGGGACCTGGGGGTCCTGGTCAATGGCAAGTTGAACATGATTCAGCAGTGCCCTGGCAGCCATGAGGGCCAACCTTGTCCTTGGGTGCATCAGGCACAGCATCACCAGCTGGGCAAGGGAGGGGATTGTCCTGCTCTGCTCTGCACTGGAGCAGCCTCACTTTAAGTATTGTGTGAAGTTTTGGCTACAACGAGGCATTAACCCATTAGAGAGTGTCCAAAGGAGGGCCATAAGGATGGTGCAGGGTTTGGAGGGGAAACCTTAGTAGGAGCAGCTGAGGTTGGTTTGTTCAGCCTGAAGGAGACTAAAGGGAGACCTCAACATCCTCAGGGGAGGCAGAGGGGCAGGCACTGATCTCTTCACTTTCATGACCAGTGACAGGACTTGAGGAAGCTCAGTTGAGGGAGGTTTAGGTTGGATACTGGGAAAAAGTTTTTCAGACAGAGGGTCATTGGGCACTGGAACAGAATCCCAGGGAAGTGATCTCAGCACGAAATTTGACAGAGTTCAAGAAGCATTTGGACAATGCTCTCAGGCACACGGTGTGATTCTTGGGGTGTCCTGCACAGAGCTAGGAGTTGGACTGGATGATCCCAAAGGGCTCCTTCCAATACAGCATATTCTTTGATCATATTTAATATGATTCTATGATTCTATGAAAACAAATATCTGGTACCTATTTGCACATAGGTGTATGCACACTCTTTATGTTCATCAAAGCTTGTGATGAAGGTCCTTTACTGGGGTGCTGCACATTTAAAATTAAATTAAGTACACAGACTGTCAAATTAATGAAGGAGTCAGTATTAACGTTTATGTTCCATATAGCAGCAACTGCATTTCATTTTCCCCTGGGCAGAATCTACATGCCATTGGCTGCCATATGAAATTTATATACGAGTGACCCCAAAATGGGTGCATCCTTGCATGTTAGTCTTCCTTCCACCTGTTTTCACTCTGGACTTCCTTGGGCTGTCACTGAGGCTGGTGGGAATAGCACCAAGCCAGTTACTCTTGCAAACAGGATCCATGGAATCCTGCCATGTTCAAGGGATGACAGCATTTGGGGTGTCAGTGCCAAGGCATTTTTCAAAGTCAAATATTTCTGAAAGGCTGCTGGCCTGTTAGTTAATATGTACTGATATGTACACTGCCATTGGTCTGCAGTTATCAGCAAAATATTTTGTGTTTGAACTGTGAAAAGAGGAACACTGTGGGAATTCAGGATGTGAAAGTGGGTGTTTCAATCCTTTGTAGGTACATTTGATGTCACAGTTGTGCTGCATGATACAAAACTGGCCACAGCAGGTGTCCCTGAGTATGGAAGACTGCCCACAGCAGGGCTCTTGCAGGGCTGGTGCCCTGCCCTGCTCTGCTGCAGGGGGAAGAAGCTAACCACACAATAAGCTCCAACAAACTCTTGGTTTGCTCAAAGCCTGGAGGACCCAGGACTGGATTTTGCTCCCAAGCTGAAGGGCAAAGTCCAGTCACTGTAGTGTTTGTATTGACTATCTCAGTCACCTTCAAACTATTAAGTTTCATACTAACAAAGAGTCAATGAGACCTGCACTAACAATCATTTGCAAAGGATGCCTTATTAAAAAAATAACTGGCAGGTGTCAAAGTCCTTCTGAAGAGCCTGGTGTTGGATGCAGTGGGGACACCTTCACAGCTAGTTGGGAGGGAACAATTGTGTGTCACAGGCACAAGTTCAGGGAGTGTGGCCAAGGACCCTACCTTGCTGATGTTGACAGGGTGAACCTTGGTTGAGTTTTCTCGGATGTGGATGGTGGGGGGAGCTTTCCACAGGCTCTCCTTCACAAGGATGATCACATCAACACTGCTGGTGAAAGCATTTGTTGTCATCCCTGCCATGTCCTTCACGGAGACAACAAGAGTGAAGGTGTCCTGCTTTTGAGGATCTAAGTAATAAGAGCCTAGAGACAGAGCAAAGAGTCAAGAGAAATGACACAGAGGCTGTGGGATTGTTCATCTGCCCATTGCCTCCTACATGCACTATGCTTCTTTATCTGCTTCAGACTTAATCCTTAGATGGTCGTCTGTGACAAATATCAGCAAGCCACTTTCTTCTCTGAACAATGCAGCATAGCATCATGTGGATGTAATCGTATGGGGCCTCTGTGCTGTGGTCTCATTTTGTGCAGATGCATCACCGAACATCCCTCACCTCAGTTAGGCACTTGTTCAGCCCAGCAGAATAGACGGGTGCTTCTAAATCATTGCAATTTAGTTGGGATCACATGGCCAGCTGAGTTTTCTCTGCATTTTTCATGTTACTGCTTTTGTGTTTCTAGACTTCAAGGCAGAAAATTAATTCAGAGATATGACACAGTGTAGTCCTGAAGGCCAGAGGCTCTAACTCTCTTCTCAGAGATCTCAGAGACTTTTAGATCTCAATCTCCATTTCTGCTAGCTTCCCTTGAATTTGGTGGGACAAAAAACAAGTTCCCCAAAACCAGGGTTTTAGTGGAGTTTGTCCCACTGACTACATTTATTCAGAACGTAGCATCACACCTGCATTGTTGTTTTGTTCCCAGAATTCATGCCTGCTCTTTGCAAACAAGAATCTTTTTATATACCTGTCTTGCTTGGTGAGATTGCCCCAGTTTCACTGTCAATCTGGAAAAGCATTTCTTCATAAGGGTTGGGAAAATGATGGAGAATGCTGTACGACAGCTGTGCGTGGGGAGTTGTAGGATCATCACGGTCAGTGGCATGGACATGCATGAAGGGCTTTCCTGTTTGGATCAGAGAAGGAACAGGGGTAAGAGAGGAGACTGAACTTCAGCATATAATGCTTTTGAGCAGAGCTCTCAAGCCAGGAAGGCAACTTATGAGGAGCTACCATTGATCCATAACGCATCTCTCATGGGAAGCCACGCCTAGAGGTTACTCTGCTGTGTGCCATCCCACAGGTAAACCCTCCACCAGCTCTCCTTCGCAGGATCACAATAGGTGTGAAGACCAGTTGATGAGGAAGGTAACAGAGTTAGATCAGCAGAGAGCTATCTATCACCCAAGAGTGCTGGAACCCAGAATTCAGCTCACTGGTATCTCTCTTTAAGGCCACTTTGCAGCTCTTGCACAAATCAGTTTAATCCAAAGCACCTTGATAGAAGTGGCATACAGCCTGTGACACAGATATAATTAAAGGAACAATCATGCAGTGAAAAAAATTATGGAAATACACTTTAATGTAACTCAACACTTAACTTTTGAGCACCAGTGCAACATACAAAATCTTTTTGACTTGGATGCAGTTAAGAATACAGTGACATGTTTCAGAATGATTTTCTGGCCTCATGGAGGTTTATGTGCATATTCTTTAGCAAAAGTTTCTTCTTGAATCCCAGTAACAGACATATGAGTCCTTTGTTTCATTTCCAAGATGTAAGTCTCAAACTGCTCTTTGATACTTGCATGACTCCTGGACTGGATCACTGCAATCCATAATCTAAGAGTCTCTTCTAAATACTAAGGTTCAGCCCATGATCTGAGAAGCATCAGTCATGGTAAGTACATACCCAATATCTACCCTGGAACTTTATTTCACTGATATGTAAAGACTTACATAGTCTTAGCATTCTCTTTTTGTATAATCTTTGGTAACACTTAAATTTTAAACCCCTTCTAGCATAAGGGGGTTTTTTTTAGTGCAATCGAGAGAGCAGCAATATTTGCCTCTTAAGTGATACTTGCAAGGAACAAGTACTATAAAATATTGCACTCATCTCTTTACACTACATAGTGGTCACCTGTTTGTGCTTTCATTATATTATAGAGGTTTTCATCCTTATTTTGTAAAGTCCTGTGGGAAGGAAAATGGATAATTTTCCAGCTCATTGAAGTATAGCACCCACTTTAATTTCCTGCTTAATTTACCTACCTTCCTATTAACTATAATATTTAATTATGATGATAATTACCTGGACGGGAGTTCTGCCTCACTATTCCAAAGTACTTTCTCAGGTCAAATTCTGGTGGATTGTCATTGATATCCTCCACATGTATTGTAATAGTATATGGACCTTTCACTACTTTTCCACTTTTATCCAGACTTTCCACCTGATTTGAAAAAAGAAGAAACAGCAAAGAAATATTTTCATGCAGATAAGTTAAAAGGCATAAATTAATATCAGGGTGTCAAATGCCACCTCATTCTTAGTGTGACGCAAATCTGGTGAGAGCCATCACTGGGTAGCTTCACATACAAGGACAAATTTGCTACTGTAGCTCCCTGACAAAAATTTGTCATGGTATATAATGCCAACAAAATAAAATAACCCACTCCTGCTTCTGATGACACTTTTCAGTTGACAATTTCCCACTAGCAGTTTCAGCAGACTATTTGTAATTTTGCACAGCTTAAAATTAATGGGTTTTTTTAAAACAGAAATCAGTACTTTCTAACAAACAAGGAGAAAATCCAACTTTATATAGTGTTTTAACTAATTACTATTTTAAATATAAATCAGATAAATAGTCTGATATAAGGGCAAGTAAAGAAAAGTTAATTCTTATTTCTAATGAGTTTTTTTCCAAACAGTTTGAATTATTTTTCAGCCTTCTTTAGCTTTAAAGCACCAAGTATATATTATATCTGTCACAGTTCATTTTGTTTTCACATAATAGATAAAATCATGATTATTTATGCCTAACCAAGCATATTTTTTTAGTTCTATTATCCCTTCTTGTCTATAAATGATTCACATGCGTGGGGTTATTAAGTTCTGGGGCTAGGAAATTGTCCTTTCTAAATCCAGTACAAGGGTGCTTTAGAGCTGAGAACATGAAACCATGAGACCTGAAGTGCTAGACTTTAGAAAGACAGCTAAGGCTAGCTAAAAAATCATCATGTACTTTGTCTGTTCACATACTGATCCTCTCATGATCATCTCCTTCTCAGCTGCTAGTGCCTCAGAAAATGACAATACCATTTCTGATATACTTTAAGAGCACAAGGTTATAGAGACCCAAAGACTACCTCTCCACTGCCCTGTTATCAATAGTGTTTACTGTGAGAACCTCGTGAAAAGGGAATAACAGCAGGACAAGCACACAAAGCTTTTTCCCTCTTTCAGAGTCTGACATCTGCCAAACAGCTTTCTGCTGTTATCTGACAGAGGTTAGATCTGTGCCTCTCTGCCTAAATGTCTTTTACGCACACCGTTTCACAGAGTCACAGAATATTCTGAGTTGGAAGTGACCCACAAGGATCACCAAGTCCAACCCTGAAGTGAATGGCCCACACAGGAATCAAACCTTGGCATTATTAGCACCATTACTAGCACCACCAACTGAGCTAATCTCCGTTTGTCACCATATATATAATAAGCTTTCTAAATAGATTACAATAGTTTGTTTTTCCACTCCAGACATGGAATTCACCCTATCAGTCCTCAGGGATAACAAGAGAAACTCATTCATGAGGCCAGATTTTACTTCCAGTCGAGTATTCTCCTCATAGTAGGAGAGTTAAAGGATTGGTGTTGGCATCACAGTTTTTCTCAACATGGCCTTCCTCTGCTAAGGAGCATTTTCCTGTTCTGTCTTTCAGAACTATAAAACTGCCTATGTCTTCCAGCAGAACTTGATATTAAAAGTAAAAAAGCTGCCTGTAAACATATACAAAATAAAGAATTTGAAATTTAAACAGATTTCTATTAATATCAAGTTTACCAAAAATGGACGAATGTGAATACCTCCCCCTTCCTATTTTTCATTGAGTTTTTACCTGCAGCTTGTGCACTGGTTTGGTCTCCCAGTCCAGAGACCCATTGATATACAGGAAGCCCGAATCCGGTGAAATGTCAATTATTCCAGCTTTTTCACCAGACATTCTGAAACTCACAGCAGGTGGCTCAAGTATGAACTACAATGGCAAAAAATCAGAAGGAAAAGTTATAATTTTTTTCAGCATTTTCACCATAATAAAAATAATTTCATGCTTTTGTGACTTTTAAAATCTATTGCCAACAGTGTGCTTGGCTGGGAGAATGACATTCCAAGAGTCTGTTCAAACATTCTGATCCTCAGCAGAGGAGTTTTCACATTATTTCCTGAATGCTGCAAGAAATCCCAACTGCAGTTTGTTTCCAAAGCAAACGTCTGCTTAGGACAGGGCTTTGTCTGAGCAAAGGAATGGAAAAAAATGACACACATCCTCCATTTGCCCGGGAGCTGGATCTGTCCTTCTGTGGTTATGGCTTTGGGAGGAAAACCTCAAAGGAAAATGATGACACAAGTTACATGGAAAGCCATTCTCTAGGAATGCTTATTTTATTAATCCCTGTCTTAGGATATCCTCTTAAAAATGTGCTTGAGAGGGGGTTGTCTCCAGCTCTTTGCATGTAGGCTCTTGAATTCCCAGAGAGAGGAATTAAAAATTAATTTCAGATCCTCTTGGGGGACTGTTCATCCCACCAGCACAGAGGACAACACTCCCTATGTGGTCTCTGTGTACAGGCTATGGGGTTTTTGACCAGAGTGGATAACAAGAGACACTTGATTACCTGGTGAAGAACATTTTGACCCCCTCCTTCTTGAACAGAGAATTCCATGTCCTTCAGAGGCCCTTGTACAAGCAGGCCCTCCAGATTAAGCCACATAGCCTGTGAGAGAGAGAGAGAGAGACGGAGGAAAGCAGCTGAGGGATGTCTGCTGTCACCACACACAAACAGCAGCTCTCCATCACTGAGCCTCCTGCAAGTTATTTTGCTGTAGTATAATGGCAGAGGCTCTTGCAGGTTTGCACTGAACATCTCCAGGTTCTTTAGTGTACAGCATTTTTTAAAAGCAGTGTGATTTATTAATTAATTTGAGAACAGAGACTTGTGTCCTGCCCTTTTCTGACCAGTACATAATTAAATGATTTGATCTACCTTCCAGAGCAAACAGAAGCAGAAAATAGATAAATGTGGACTGAGAGCAAAAGGAAACTCATAAAATCATTGCTGGATCTCCTCTGTGACCCCAGCAGGACCATCCACATCCCGTCCAGGAGCCACAAAGTCCTGTGACAACAAGTGTGTCTGGAAACCCAACACCACACCTGGGGATGGGGAGGAATTGTGGCTGCACCATTTGTAATTTCCTCAACAAATTCAAATTTTTTTGGTATTGAAATGAGGTGGCTCTCCCTGGGTCTCCTACTCTACCACCCTCAGTGCCACATCCATCTGGGCAAGCCACTTGAGCCCTGTGCCTTCACATCAATTGCATGTGAGTGCAAACCACAGAGAGAACAAACATGTCCTTCTGATCCTTGGCTTTTACCTGATGGCAAAAATGTTGTACAAATCTGTCTCTGTCTCTGTTTTTTTCCTAATGGTTGACAATGTCTTAACATCATGGTTTCTTCTGCCATATTTTGATTAGTTTTATAACCACACACTCCCCCGTGTCTAAAGACCTCCCCGCTCCTGTCCTACATTTCAGGGCTGTTCTTGCTTCCAAACAAAAAAGACAAAGCAAAAATGAGCCTCTGAAGGCAACCTTTGCACACAAGAAAATTCACACTGTGGTTCAGACAATGGACCTGTTTCTTTGAAGGCAAGACCAAGCTCCCTCAAATTCCCTCTCTTCATCCCCTGTCTTGACAACACTTAGGAGCTACCTGTCCTGAATTAGGGCTCCATTATCTTTCTGCGCATGTAAAATTTCTTTTCTTCCAGAGCAAAAATTAATTTATTTTGCTTTACAGATTTAGAGTACCATTGCCACCCTGTCCATCACCCCACAGAGTTGACTGTGTGTTCTCTGCTGCATGACTTTTCCCCTGGATTTGATCCTATTGCTGCTGGGACAGCTCTTCAATCTCTCACAGAAAAGCACAGTCTGCATATTACCAAAGGAAAGCTTAATTCTGCCTGTGACAACAACATAGCTGAGTTGAGCACAATTTACCCTAAAGCACTGCTCTGTGTGTGTGTGTCACAAGTGGTGTTTCAATAATTCCATATTGTCCTTAATAACAGGCAGAGATGCTGCCCTCCTCACCTACAAGGGTTTGTGACTCCTTTTGAAAACAGGAAAAGCAGAGTACTGGGAGAACTGGGGCAGGAGAGGGAGGGATGCTAGCGAACACTAGTGTCAGCAGAATAATATCCAAAAATGCCATCTGATAGTTCTGCATCCAGGAAAATGCACTTTGCAGCTACCTTTTACTATTTTTGCCAAATGCTGACTGCTGGCCTCTGCCAGGGAGCAGATATCAGGACCCTGGGTCTGACCTGCTATTGCTGTTCCCATGTCACACAGGCTGGCACAGCCTGGCTCCTGGAGGCTTTTCCCGAGGCCATTTTGTGGATGGATTTTGCTTTATCATGTTCCCTGCCTTGGAGGAACAAAGGCTGATGCTATAAAACTCAACGAGTTCAAAGTGCAGCCTAAGAAGCAAGTGAGCATCACTTCTGTCGATTAAAATTACTTTATGTGGACCATAAATATTTCCAAACATATTTCTACAGCATGAATCACTGCTCAGGAGCTAGAAGGGGAAGGAAGCTTTGCATCTTGGTCCATACCTGGTGGCATCCCTTCTTAAGATGGCTTTAATGCCTGCACAGTGGCTTCATGGGGAGCCAGCATTGCCAAGAGCATCAGCTTGTAAAACGGGAAGGAAGAAGGTGCTCACTGTGGCACCCCTCAGGGTCTCCATATTCTGAGGCATTTTTTACTGAACTTGAATTTGACTCATTTTTAAAATCCTTTCCGTTAATTTCAATTGTGAAGTAGAAGTCACCACTCTTGTAGCCTTTACAAACATCAGCAAATCTATTGAATTTAACACACAAGGTCCATAAAGAGCGTAATTAATACATTTCAGTTCCAGAAAATCATCTGAAAAGGGATTCACATAGACCAAATAATGAGGATACATAATTAATATGCAGAGTTTAAACTATGAGCCATTATATGCCTTAGAATACATTTAATATGTCAGCACATATATGGATTATAATGCAGAACACATGATACTGATGTCTTCATTATTTGGTGATTTGTTGCAGTATTTTAAAGTCTTTCCTATCGTGAAATTCACATTGGAAACGATATTGAAAGAGGAAGTAGAAGAGGCAAAACAAGTAAATTGGTGCCTTCTAGGCTTTTAAAGATTCTCTTCCCTAATGGTTCAGATGTCTTCTTAACTTGCTGTGGGGTCACACAGGTGTGCCAGGGCCACCCTCCCACAGCCAGAGCTGCTCTGCTGGCACCACTGCCAGCCTGGCACTCCCCATGGCTTCGAGCTCAGAGGCTCGCAGGCAACCTTTGCCATTTGCTCCCAGATAAACAAAGGAAAACCTGTAACTCACCCAGTGAATGACAAGCAGAAATTGAAGTCCACCCAGCTTAGGCATACTGGAATACACTTTGCTTCAGCTCCTGCAGAGAGACGGCAGTCACTTTAACCCTGCAGAAGCGTCCCAGGCTACTTTGCAAGCTAAGGCAAGGGCTGAGTTTTGCAGAAGCTGCAGGCAGTGAGCCCCAAAGGAGCAGGTGCAGCTCTGCCCATGCCAGGCGAGACCACAGGTGCCCCTGGGCTGCCAAGGAAGGCTGTGCCCATCAGGTCTGCGCCTAATGCTGCAAGAGATGCAGCCTGTGAGAGCCCTGAAGAGGTGTCAGAGATTGAACCCAGCACAAAAATTCAAGCCGTGCAACCGCAATGTTACAACGATTCTGTCATGTAAACCCATTTTCGTTTCTGCTTTACTGAAAGCAATGAGATGTTCACAGGAAATGCTACAACCACAAGACAAAAGTCTTGCAGGGACCTTCCTGAGGTCTCTGTCTTCTGGTTCCAAAAAACTAACTGTTTCCTTCAGATTGCAGAGGCAAAGGAAGCCTAAGGGCTCTGCATCCCCTAAAACAACACGGATACTGAAACCAAAATTTCCAAGTCCAAGAAGCACTCTCTGCCTTAAATTTCAAAGACGTGCTGAGCTCTCACTTTCACAACTTCTGTTACATCCTCCTGAAAACTAGATGGCCTTCTCAAAATTAAATCCTACCTCCTCACTGCCTCTAGATTTTAATAAAGAGGATGAGGCTAGTTCTGGAAAGAGGTGAAGCTGCCAACCTCAGTGGTGCTTCATGTTATGTGGCTCACACATACAGGTGTCCTTCCACAGCTCTGTGCCAGGGAGGCCCCAAGGGGAAGAGCACAGTGTGGAGGCACAGCTCTCTCCAGATACCTTCCTGCTTGTTCTTCCCATCATACCATTTTCCCCTCTCCTCTTCTTTCCTCAATGGCTGAACAAAAAGGGAACCTGTAAATACAGAAACTGCTGCCCACAGTGTTGCTCTCTCCAGCACTCGTTCCACAGTACTTTTTCTTCCAAATCCCGTTCTGAGCTGGGTTATACTGTGTGTGCAATTATACCCTTTGAAATTACTGGGCACTTCTCTTGGTCTGGAGCTAACTGGGGGAGGGGAGGGTGGGTACTGGAAGAAAATATTATGACCCTTCTGAAACCAGCAGTGATCAGGAAAATCATTCAATTTGTCAGGAGACAAGGGCCAAAACTGAGCCCCATGTAGCTTCTTGGAAGTGATGCTTCCTGAGCAGGTCCTTCACGGCCCTCCTGAAGCCAGAGGAGAAGGCAGGGCAGAGAGAAGGAGAAGACACTTTGAACATCTTGGAAGGACACTTTGAACCAAAACTGTTGCTGATGTTCTGGTTGCACAGTCAATGAAAATTCTTTCAGTTCATCTGCCTGCACAACAGGCTCTCCCCTCCCCTCCTGCCGCTCTCTTCTGAAGACATTGGCCAGTTTCAGCTGCGCTTAGTAGCCAGGCAGGAACTTCAAAAAACTCATTCCTTATTAATTTAGGGTGGCAGGTGGGACAGAGTACCCAAGGCATGTCCTCTCCACCCTGTAAGGCTGCAGTCCGTGCCCAGGGACTCCTTGCAGGGTTTTGTCTGCCCCTCGGGAGGAGGCACAGCTGGAGGTGCCCCTTTGCCAGCCAGCAGTGCAGGAACACCAAGGAGCTAAAAGTACTGGGGAAGGCCATCAAAAGGTGAGGGAAAACGGTATGAGGTGGTCTGGGGTACCATGGTCTGGATTCAGAGAAAAGAGAAAGAGCAAGATGTGCTATGGGGAGGAGAAAGTTCCAGGAAGAGACACACCCAGCCTTACTTCAGGGGACAGAATATACTGGAAAATTAATTTCTTAATGTGGCTGTGCCATGGCCAGGTTCTCCTGTCCAGATCCTACTACCAAATGCAGCACTGGAAATGTAGCCATTTCACAGTTTACATGACAAGTGCCTTTCATATTCCCTTCTCTTTGAACATAAATATCCTTTCCTTGTGTCATGCCATTTGTGGTGCCTGTTGCAAGTCTTGATCAGTCCTTGAACATTAATTTTTGGCTGGAAACTGTTATCAAGTCTTGTGAAGCATCTCACTGCCAAGCACCAAAACGCCAAAATCCATACTCCTCTGTCACTCAGAATGGAGTTCCAGCATATATAGATTCATACAAAAGTTTTCAGTAATAGGCAGTTTCAGGATTAGAATAGCATCAACTTAACTAGAAGCAGCTTGAGATCTGGCTGAAGACCGAAGCCATATTTTCTCCTTCATTTCTTAACTTCATCTCAGTGCTATATCCCTAATAATGCCTCATGGTTCCCATGACTGAAGAGAAATCTCTAGGATAACCATCATACAAATATTCCAGCAACTTTCAATAATAAACATTCAGAGAACAAAGAATATTCCCGGAGGTTAAAGATCAGTAACAATCACAAGTATTTGGTTCCACAGAAAAAAAATACTATTTTCTTAAGTTGATTGATTTCAGATGTTCAAATTCAGCAAAGAGAAAACAGAGGAAATTGATCCAAATCAAACACAAACCAGACTAAGCCTTAGCACAGCAGTCATCCATTTTACAGGGACAGCTGACTTCCTAACACTGCTGGAAAATCCTCTAGGAAAACCTTTGCTTCAGCTTTTAAAATCTTTCTGTGAAATGTCAGGTAGATCATCCCTTACCTGTAACATGGAAAGCTTATTTTGCTCTAAAAATTCTTCTTTCTTTCAGCTGTGAGAATCACCTTTGCACAGGTTGGTGATGTCTGTCTATGCTTATCCAGTTTATAGTTCCTCAGACTTGCCCTCAGAGATCCAGCAGCTCAAACATTAACTGCATGGACAATTATTGATTCTAATGACTAGGTGTGGTATGAAACAGCAGCCCTGTAAGGAAGCAGTGTAGCTCTTTGTAGTAATTTACAGTCTTCAATATTTTTATGTCCTTTGTGATTTTCTTTCTGAATTAATTTTTTTCAGTTGGGCAGTGAGAAACGAACATGCAGAGCATGGGTTGGAGCCACGGGGGAAAGAGAGCCTTTTTGGGGGAGAGCAGGTGGGGAGGGGACAGCATGGGCCTTGGGTGGAGAGCATGTTTGCTACTTGCGTAGTCGCAGGAAAATATTCACGTTCAGAAGACAAGAATATGGACATAAAGGTGGCTTGTTTTTACAGCAGATTCTTTCATGGGAAGGACCCAGACTAGTTATGAAGATAATTTGTCAGTCCTCGACTTGGAAAGTTCAAATTCTGTCTGTGCTCTGCTAAAAATTTATTTCAGGTAATTTTGGGCAAATCACTCTGTCTGCCCTTTTCCAGATACTTATCTCATAATGGATGCAATCATTCCTTTCCCTTGCGTGCCATCTTTCATCTCTGTTTATGTTCGCAGCCTTTCAAGGGAACTAGTCCCCACTAGTCTCCACATTATGACACCTGCAGTAAAGGGAATAGAAATCAATTGGGCTGTAAAGGACGATGGTAAAACAAATAATAAATAAAATATATTTGGGGGAAAAAAGTTTTTTTAAAAATTACAATCCTTAAAATGTTATGCTTCCTGTATCTCACTTTTAAATATTGTGCTTATTTCAGAAGTTTTGGACAGACTTCTTTTATTGTCTTGAGAAATGTTATTTTTCATCCAGGTTCTAACCTCTGCTTTCAATTTCCTGAAACTGTCAGATTGCTCTTGAACACTGTTAAGTTATTCGTGCAGCACATTATTTTCCAAATTATGCATTTAAAGAAAGAAGTGTTTAGAATGGATTGCATCTCGAAGCTTCACAGTTCTGGGAAGAGTTAGGCTGTCTGTTTGTGTTTCAGATCACACTTTTCCCTCGAAATCAGTGCTGTTTCTCTAGGAAAAAGCCTCTAGGCTATGCTTTCAGCATGCTTTAAAACACAACTTTTCTCCATTTGCTCATGCACTCAGAATGATTCAGACTTCCTCAAAGCTGTCTGCTAGCCGTGAGTAATCTCTAGAGCACAGCTCAAAACCAGTTTCAAATAAAGCATTAAAACTCGCTGATGATTTCAAAATAAATATAATAAGGAGAGAGAAATGAACTTTCTTGGAAATATGTTGATGTTAAGTGACCTACATGCAGATTAACTGTGTACTAGTTGGGTATGAATGAGCAGTACTTCCAGCATGAACTAGTAATTTTAAAACAGCAAGACTTCATGCTGCAGAATCAAATTAATGTACACAAATTCCTAATGCCAGTTTTAGTCCCCCTTCACATGACAAGTGCAGAATAACTCAAGTCATGATGTCAGAAGTCAGATCCATATAAACAAGTCAAGCATTTGTCTTTCAAGTGCTAGTGTCTCTGCTGGGAAGTTGAATTACTAGGAAGTGCAGTGTATTGATTGAAGTATGAATACACAAATGTAAGGCACCTAATACACTTAATTGAATGCCCACATTGTTTAAAGGCAGAGGTGAGCCTACTCATACTCAGTATCTCTCTCTGGCTGAAAGAGTTTCCCAGGCACAGAGCAACTGCTTACAGGTTACAACCACACAGGAGAAAAAAAAAAATCTCCCATGTCAAATGCATTACAAAGTCCAGAAGCACTTAAGGCTTTACAACAGTCATAACATGGTGCCACAGATAAAATCACAAGAAGAAACTCAGCAGTGAGACTGGGTCCTTCAGCCAGCTGTTTCTCTGATTAAATCCGACGAAAAAAGGCAAACGTCCAGGTGTTTATTGTGTGAATCATTGTTCAACGAGTCAGTTTTTCCAGAAACAACTCTTCTCATATCATTAGTCACATCCTTTTCACCCTTCCCATTTGTCAGCTTTGTCGTTTCTTCCTCGCTCCTTTTTGATTTTTTCTTTTTGTCTTTTCCCCTTTACTCCTGGTTTCAACCCAGCTGATATCACTCCATATACCCCTTCCACTTCCCAAACTAGCTGGGCCTGCCTGACCTCAGCTTCTTTCCCTTTCTGTTTGTTTAGAAAATATTTCTTTTATGGATCTGTTAGGGTATGATAATTTCACAATTAATGTGTGTCAAAATGAGCTAGTGCCACTGGAGGAAAAAGAAGCATAGAAAAGCAATGTCTAAAAGAAACCTAAGTTTTTATTGACTTAGTTCCTTCAATTCTCGTGAAGCAGAATCACCTACACCTGCAACTTCCCTGATTGTAAAATATGCAAATAATGGCCATTCTTAGTTTCCATAGCTAATCCACTGTGGTACTTTCAGGCGTCTGCTCATTCACATGGATGCCCTCTGTACACTGCTCAGTCACTCCACTTTTGCTGATGACCTGTGCCTCCATATTCTCCCAAGTGAGACTTTACAACGCTGCTGAGGAAAGGTTCCTACAAAAAGTATCTCCCAAACCATGTACCAATGCACTTACAATGTAATTTCATGTTATCTTCATTGCATTGATAGTTGCACTGACATAATTATAATTTTGTCTGTATTTGTGCCTACTCTATACTCAGTTTAGTGGTGTAACCTGCATATGATTGTCTGAGCTTCTTTGTGAGACTGAGAACATTGATGAGTTCTGATTTAGCAAAGTTTAGCTGTGATTCAGTTAATTCTTACTAACCTTTCTAGTACCAGTTTTGCATTGGGATGTATGTCATTCACTCCATTTATGGAGACACCTGGTCATTCTTGCTAATGCTTTTCTTTGGTTTGTTCCCTATGAAATTCTTCTCATCAATAATCTTATTTTACAGAAATCTGCTATTTTTCAAGTCCAGTGTAACTTTTTTATTTTTCCTTCTTTTCCTTTGTGAGGACTGTGAATTCTCATCATGTTATAATTACCAGATACTTATATCATTGCTATCTCTTGTTCTCTGCATTTTTAAATAAGTACATGCATCCCCATCAACATTTCACTTTTTTTCTGACAGTTCTATTTTCCTGACAATTCTTTCTGAAACACCTTACCCTTCTACACAAACAGTTCATTCTCGAATTATTCAGCCCAATCTCTGCAGTTCTCATAATCTTGAGAACATATTAAGTGTTAAAGGACCCTGTATTCCTTCCATTTAAGGCATTCTCCAAACCTTCCTTTGACATTTCTCACTCCTTTTTGATAGCTTTGCCCTTTCTACTTGGTTTATACCCCAGTTCACATTGAGATAATTTGTCTTTATATGATGGTGTGAGAGTTGTGCTGGGGAGAAGGTGCCTAGACGTAAAAGCACAAACCAAGAAAAGCAGATGAATACAATTTTGCGAGCAATCATCCAAAACAAGAGGTATCATGGTAAAGAGCATAAGGATGAAAGGCAAACCATGTAGGCATGTGTTGGGATAGGACCAAAGCATGGCACTGAGTGTTTAGCAAGTTCTGCACAAAAAAGGGAAGGCAGAGGTATCCAGGAGTGCACAGTACTAGTGCCTGATGGCCAGAGTGAGCGAAGCTGCAGCATTTGTGCTGCCCTGCTCTCCAACCCAGGAGATACGGCTTTCTGAAAGGCCTGTGCATGCTGTGCCTTGGATGATGAAAACCTTACCTGAACCACCCCTGTTCCCAGAACATGCTCTTCAGTTTTGACCTGCTGACCTTAACTCTCACTTGGATCACTTACCCTGTCTGAAGTAGCAGAAAACAGACAACCAGGAGCTCAGGAGAGGTACCTAAAAAGGTTACCCCACACTGTCTTAGAAGCAGAGACACTTCCTGCTCGCTTCCTTCCTTGGAGCAGTCATTATGAATTGCCCATCTGCTGGAAGACACGGGCTCTGTTCTTTCTCAAGGAAGTTCACAAACCCTTTTCGCCACACTGAGGGGCACAGACCTTCCCTGTTGTTGCTGCCCTATATGTCCAGCTTCTGGTTTAGGCTATCCTCAGAGTACTCCGTGTCCATTATATTGATGTAATTCTCCTAGCCACCGTTGCGTCTCAGCCTAGCCTCCAGCAGCCCTTTACCCCCACGGTACCTCATTCTTGGCCTGCAATGGCAGTGATGCCACCTTGCAGCTCCCCAGAACCCAGGCAGATGTCTCCTGAGCTGGTTTCACTTGCAGGTAGGTGTGGCTACCCTCAAAGCAGGAGGAAGCTGAATCTGCAGCACACCTGACTGATGATCAGCACGTCATTCATTCCCAGGTGGGAACAACCATTCCTTGCAGCTCTCTGTCAGCCCCATCCCTGCAGAAGTTGCCTCCCACGTGTGGCACTCTCAGCCCCTGTCCCCAGGCGTGGCAGTGTGACCTCTCCCGCCTCACCCACGCAGACCACACTGCCTTGCCTTCTGCACCACTGACACAAGGGCTGGTGAGAAGTTCCCATATTTGCTGCTGCCAGGCCCTGGCCCCCATTAGGTGCTGAGCTAATGCTGTTGAACTCCACAGCTATTAAACTTGCACAGGTCAAGATGATAGATTTTAGTTTTTGTTTTCCTTCTTGCAAGCAATGACATAATGGAACCAAGTGGCTCTTCTGGAATAAACAATGCATATTCTAGAGATTACTTGTGTTTATTCTACATTCAAGACCTCCAAAGAAGATTAAAACTTGAGCTCCATGCTGTAGCATGGAGATATTCCCTTTCTGTCAGGATGCTGGTGTCCTCTAACAAATTCTCATGATGTCTTAGGGCGGCATATGCATTAAAAGTTATAAACTGCATGTTCCAGAATTACATTTTTTTCCTCATAAATGCAGAATAAACAGGGTTTTAACTTCTTTCATTCATAACTCAATACCTATAAAGACATGCCCCAAATTTACACAGCTCAATATATATATACAACTGTGTAAGATCTAAAAAGGATATGCAAGTCATTTCTCATCTATAGTCTTTTTACAAAGCACGTCATGAAATAATCATCAAGCTGGCAGGCTGACACTTCTTTTTATTCACACATGTATGTATAAACAGATGGTCTTAGAGGAGCCTATCATGTGGATATATGTTCCCACCTGTAGGATGCTGAAACAGGCATGATGAAACAAAGTGGTCTCTAGGGCTTTGTTTATCGCTGTGATCACAGATTCTGCTGTCTGAACCACTACATACAGCAGTCACTGCACGAAAATCAGAAATAAGCTCAGGAGCAGATGGATCAGAAATAAGCTCAGGATGCCAAGATTCCTCCTTCAAACTGAAGCAGGACTTACGTGCTCTTCATTCTCTTCTCAGAAATCACAGCCAGATAATCCCCTCACGTCTTGGGCAGGATCTGCAACTCTGGCTCCCAGGTGTAAGGGCAAACCTCCTGCAGACATCCAAGCCCCAGAGCTGGGGCAGGTGCTCACAGTCAGCCCTGTGCTCAGCCTTCCCTTGAAGGGAAGTCCCCAGTACTGCAGCTCACTGCTTCACCTCCTCACCTTCTGGGTTTGTCCTCCTGAGATTTTTTGCTGGCCATTTTAGCTGGGTCAGGAATAAAGGCGTAGCGCTTTGGGAATGGATTTTGCTTTGTGCTTGAGAAAAAAAGCCCAGCAGCGTTTTAGCTTTTTATTATGTCTTGTTCTCGATTTCTTAATTAAAACCTAGTATTACAATATGCATTTTGTGCACATGATATATGAAATATGTTTATTGTGGTTGACTTATATTTATATGTGATCAACTTACAAAGTAAAGGCAAACTGAAATTCAGTGGACCATGTAGACAAATCTGCAGCACCTGGGCAGTGCCACATGCCTCAGCTCAGAACCTGGAAAACTGGCCTTTGAATGAAAACATGTTTCAAAAACCAACACAAATAACTGGAAACTGATGCTCTTTGTGTCTCTGCCTCCCACCCTCCCAGCTTTGAATAGAGAATGAGTTTCTGCTGCTCAGGCTTACCTGACTCTCTGCCATGACCATGTGAAACCAGCAACATGAGGAGATATCAGCCCAACACCCTCATCTCAAGTCTGATGACTCCTCTAAAGGGCAGGATTTATTGTTGCCATGCTAGTACAAACCTCAGAAATGCAGAGCTTGACCAGTGAAAACAAACTGGCCAAGCCTTATTGTCTATAACCATCCAGCTTTTTGTCCTGGGATGGGTTAAAAAAAATGCCTTTTCCCTGAGCAGGGATAAGTCAATCCTGGCTCATTTTCCCTTTGGTTCTAGCTCTTCTCTTCCCCATACAGACAGTATTCATACTGACACTGCTTTATATCACAGGGTGGAACTTCCAGAGCCTGATAAGATACCAAGTGTTCCCTTGAGCACAGCACCTCTCATAAATACTTGTACCAGCAGCTGTAATAGCAAGAAGAGCAGCAAACTTCAGCTCATCAGGAATTCCTACTGGTAGCTGAGTTCCCAGAATATATTTCCCTAAATGATATCTGCATTTCCAACACTGAATTAGCTTCCTTGAAGCCTTTGACAAGGGCAGGAATAGATAGCAAGGGACTGAATATCCACATTGATTTTAACATGCAGTGAAGGTGCTTTATGTCTAAATATCAAACTTGGTGCTCATTTTAGCACACATTCTTTTCAGAGGAGCTTCCAGGTGGCCCTAAATGTGATTCCTGCCAGAAAAATTGCCACAAATCAGTTCTGTTACCTCTCATCTCAGCAGGACCGTGAGGTCTGGTTGCAGCTGTGCCTTCCACTGAACTTCCAAAGAAGTGACAAAATTGGAGTTGAACCTTCTAGGGTTCTGGCAATTTCACTTCAGAGTCAAATTACATGGCTCACCTGATAAACCTGAATCAGTGCTGAGACTGACCTTTAGCTATTGGAAGGAATTCTACATTCATTAGAGGCCAAGCCAAGCACAAATAATCTCACTCATTTCGATTACCTACTTTGGTAATCAGGACCTAGTCACATGACCAAGCCATTAGAGGATGAGGCCTACGGTCTGCAAGAGAGAAGGGTGCACATTTTGTGTTGCAACCACCTACAATGAACGCTATTTAAAGTACTAATTCCTGTGCTTAGAATAGAAAATGTCAAAAATACCACATAATTTTAACTTCTGGCAGCAATGGACAGCCAGCCTTTGTTGGCACTCCATACGCAAGCTAGGACCTTAAGGGACTATTTCTGTGACTAAATAACTGTGCTCTTGGGCTGTCAGTGTATGTACTTCTTGTTCACTTGGTACTTCCAAAGATTGCAGTGCAACCATTTTAGCTCTTTCTCTGTCTCCCTTGTGACTTACATGGAAATGCCTCCCTGATCATACACCTCTGCTTGACATTTATGGAAACTCCAAGACTTAATGCCCTCCCTCATCTGCCGCCTTAAAGCCTCCAGTGTGCATCTGTTTCATTACCTTTCAAGTTATAAGGACAGTCAGCAGAGTAAATTCATCAGTTCAGAGGTGTCTGTGCCTTTTTGCATCTCAAGCTCAGTGCAGCAGAGAATGAAGCAGTGCCTTTAACAGCACCCGTGAGAAGAGCTGCTGTGCTGCTGGCCTTGGCTGCTGGTACCAATACCCATCCCAGACCCCAGAGATCCAAGACCAGCAAAGCTGGAACTAAATGCTGTGCACTCAGGGGTTAGTTTCATGGCCAAAGACAACAGGACAGACTGCCTCTTGAGAAGCCCAAACGCGAGGTCAAAGATTTCACTAAGAAACAGAAGCACAAAGCCACTTCCTTTTGCCCTCGACTCCAGCAAGGTCTTGCGATTGGCTGGGCTCAGGTCAGGGCAGCGCCTCATGTCTGCTCTCAGGTTTGCATTTCCTCCCTGCAGGTACTCCCCAGGCCATATCACCAGCACAGGGAGAGCAGGGCAGGGCTGAGCAAACAAGCATCCGGCGCCCAGCAACCTCTGCCGCGGGCTGGATTCTCCTCTCAGTCCAAAGGGAGATCAGCACACTCTGTAACACATGTAAAAAACAAAAACCAGCCAGATGAAGAACACTTCGCCTGAACTTCTTGGTCTTAATGGGTCTTCTCTAAGTGCTGAGTGGACACAGCAGTTCACAGGATATTGAATAAATTGCATCAATTACTGGTTAATAAGACATTTACATTTAGATAGTGCATTTTAGGAGTTCCAAGTATTTTGTAGACTTGGATTAATCCAATTCTGCAAGATCTCTAAGAAAGAACATCTCCTTTCCATAAAAGTGGTGCTCCCGTCAATTCCAGGAATGCAAAAACAATAATTCAAGGCCCCAAAATACCATGGTGGGTTACAAAGGTCTCAATAAGAACAACAATGTGAATGAATGAATGAATGAATGAACAAATGAAAATGTCTTTATTCACCTTTCCTGTGTGACTGCTAATGTTTCACTACAGTTATGGAGATTAGAGGGAATTTTTTGAACAACAGAAACCTTCTCACATGCTCATACATTTGTAGAAGCTATCAAACAAAAATAGGACTGTTTCAACACAGTGTGCTTAGAAAATAAAAATACAACTTTGTCTGAACTTCCTATACACTTTTCTAATTAATTACTGAGTTATTTGGAACTACAGAGATATTTATCTCCTATCTTTAAGTAATCTAAAGCCTAAAGAGCTTGTTATCAGTGTAAGGGCTTTGAGTCATGTTCACGAAACAGTAGTTCTGGTGCTAAGTTTTTGTGAATGACTTACTGGAAAGTTAAACAGGACAATGACCAGCTAATGCAGAAAGAGAAGCAATGCATGTCCAATGTCTTTGATGTTCATAAAACCTACTCTAAGTAGATCACAGAGAGGAGAGATGGGATGAGGACAGGATATTTCTCTCTGTGGTACCTGTTCACATTCTTTTAATAAAACTGGAGGGTTTTTTCCCTTCGTTGCCCAAAATACTTTTAGCTACATTTCTATTTATTTTTAAAACATTTTATTTCTAGTTCAGTCCTTAGATTTCTGTGTTTTTAATCAGCAAATAGTTCTTTGCTGATTTTCTCTTAGAATCACAGAATCACAGAACTGGTAGGGTTGGAAGGGACCAGACCACAGAGGGTTATCTGGTCCAACCTCCCTGCTCACCTACAGTGAGGGGGACTCCACAGCCTCTCTGAGCAATCTGTTCCAGCACATGGTCACTCACACAGTAAAGAAGTTTTTCCTTGTGTTCAGGTGGAATTTCCTGTGCATCATTTTCTGCCCATTGCCTCTTGTCCTATTGCTCAGCACCACTGAGAAGAGCCTGACTCCATCGTCTTGGCAGCCTCCCTCCAGATACTGATGGACGTTGGTGAGGTTCCCCTCTCACATGCCTCTTCTTGAGGATGAACAGGCCCAACTCTGTTGAGAGTTTTAAGAAAGATGGTCCAGTCCCTTAATCATCTTTGCAGCCCTCAGTGGGACCTGGAGTCTTAATCTATTTGCATGTTTTGATTATGGTGCAGCACTACTTATAAAAGAGTGTCTAATTTTATTAAATTACATCCTGTATTTAAAAGGTGTGTCCATCACTTTTGCCCTTGTGGTGGTGGTGTATGGGGCAGGCATTCCCAGCCCCATCCACTGCTCAGGGACTCACGGGTGGATGCTGGTGTGCACCCTGCTCACCCCAGCCAGCTTTACTGGAGGAAGGCTGCTCCCACTGAGACTCAGCTGCAATGGAATCAACTAATTGCAAGATCACCTTGGTCAGATATTAACTCTTTTATCCATTCTCTCTTTAACTGTAGTTTTGCTTTTAAAGTACCTTTTTGCTAAGCAGTGAATTTTCTTTACATAAAAAAATGCAAATCATTTTAACTCAGAAAGAAAGAGGGAAGCACAAACCTAATAATGTATCTGATATTCTGCTTAATTTTAAAAGCAGTCTTCAGAGAAGTAGTAGGTGTTGACAATGGTATAGCATTTCAGGTAAAAATAAAAGCTGAACTTGTGTGTGTGTAGTTTTACTACAATGAGATTTTTACAGTTAATTCCTATAAATTACAATTACTCTTAGAATTGGTAACTTCATGTCACTGCAAGCTTTTGCTGAATTTGATTTGGTAAGAATGACAGAAACAAATTTACTTTCTCCATTTTGTTTTTGTTCTTTATTTTTGGCTGTTTATGGAGTCCTGTTTTAAATATGCCACATTTGCAGACTTCCTGCTACTCTTTAAGAATGAATGTCAGCTTTAATGGGTTTAGGTTTGTTTTTCTTTGTTTTTTGCTACTGTGGAAGTTATGTGTGCATATTTTTATGTAGATATATTCTAGGCTGCCTGCAGAAAGAAAGGCAATTTGTTGAGTAAGCACAAGTATTTGACATAGTAGAAATGCTCCAAAGGACACATGTAAGGGAATGTTTATAAATGCTAAATAAATCCTATTTAAATAGCATATCTTTATTGTCTATTATAAATAATAATTATTTTATTCATATAACATATAAATTCATATGTCCTTAATTTATTTATACATATTTGCTCTTTATCTCTTATATGCGTAATACAAACACTTCATATCTTTAGCACAATTCCTTGTACCTGTAGCACTGTTCTAAATTTTTGTTACTAATTTTTACCCAATCTGAAAAAAAAAAAAATCTAATATTTTATCAGTGGTCTCCCAGAAATATCTTTTCATGCCATTGGGGATCTCTTTTGGTGACTTTTGCCTCGGGGGTCACGTCCAGCTGAGCCTGTTGAGGAACACATTCAGTGCAGGTAGCTGAGGCCCTGGGACCTGTGGCACTGCCAAGCGACCAAACACTGAGAGGCTCAGAGACAGCAGGAGTCGAGGGCTCAGCAAGGAAGAGCCCAGAGCAGCATCCACAGAGACTGTCAGGCTATAAAACCCAGGGTTTCCTTTGGTCAGGGTACCTCTGACCCTGAACAGCTCTGTTACTCTGTTGTTGTACCACTATTAAATTACTTAAAGCTCCGAGCTACTGCAGTGGGAGGTGTGGAATGAAGCTGCCAGGGAGGGCTGGTGTGGCTGCAGGAGAGTGCGATGTGCCGGAGCCAGAGGTGCTCCCGCCAGGTCCCTGAGCTGCCCTCTGCAAAGGGTGCCAGTGCTGGAAGGCTCTGGCGGGAGGTGTGTGACTCCAGAGTGGATCTGAGGGCTCTGACAAGGTTTCCTTAACAAGCTGTTGGAACCAACAACAAGCTTTTGTCAGACCAGCTGATGGCAGCTGGGAAGCACCACTGGCTTCACGGATTTATTGACGCAAAAGTTCTGATGCAAAAGTTGCAAAATAGCAGAGATTGCAATGGAGGGAGCAGCATTAGAGCCACTGACACAGCCCAGGAGGGCAGGAGCTCAGCAGGCAGAGCAGGGCACAGTGCTACGAGCTCCTCCAGGGGATGCTCAGAGATGTTGTGCTGGGAGGCTTCTGATATGCAAAAATCCATGCATGTCTACGCAGTAGAAACACCGTAGCATTGCCTTATTCAAAGTAGTTTAACTTTCTTTAGCTAGACTGTTATTTACCATCGATTTGGCATATGTGTAAACATTTGACTATGGTATTTTATTTCTGTAAATGTGGTTAATATTTCTGGAACTGCTTTAAATACATATTGCATATGGTCTTTTATTTCTGTAAATGTGGTTAATATTTCTGGAACTATTTCAAATACATATTGCATGCAGACAGCAACGTGACAAATTTTTAATCTCATGTTTTAAGGTCAAAATCTCAACACTGTATAACCCTATGTCTTACATACATTCACTTGCCATCATGTTAAACTGGTTTTAAATTAGAGAGGGAAGAGTTTGTAGATTTACTTGTATTGCAGTAAACTTTGGCAAAGACTTTGCCCAGGACAGACAGAATCACTGCAGAAATTGCACAGTAGCAGAGCCTGTACATTTTCTGGGGCTACAGTTCTGCAGAAGGGTTTCCTCTACCATGTAGCATACATCACTCTAGAGGGTTGTAACCAAGATCCCACTCCCACAGGTGGACCAGGAGCAAGGATTTTCCCTCTGGAAACCAGAATTGTCACTGATAGCGGGTACTTGAGCAGCATTGCAGCAGGTGCCCTCCACCAGGGATGCAGATGTTCTGTATAGTCCCTGTGGCACTCACAGTAAATCTTGCTTTCCAGGGCAAAAAGTATTTAAATCTTTTTGTGGATCTGAAGCACTCCGGTCATTTGCGTCTCCTATTTAAATAGAAATTCTCAATCACTACACTGGTGAAATACTGCAGGTAGAAACTATAGAAGTAGTGGCCTTCACATGTGGAGCTGGACCATAAATAAGTTTTGTCTGGACCTCTCCCAGCAGCAGGTCTGTAAATCCTCAGCCTCCTCATAGCAGAGCCCATGTTTCTTATCATCCTCCTGTCCCTGCAGAGCAAATGCACCATGCTCCACATGCAGCTGGCAGGGCTGGAGGTCACCTACTGCTTCCTGAGGAGCACGCTTCCCAAAACTCAGTGTTCAGCATTGTCCTGCGCTGGCATTCAAAATGTCATCTTTCAACCACATACGGCAGAAAAGAAGGCAGTACTGCTCTCAACATGAAGAGGGCATGGAGCGATACATGTTTGTTAAGCAGTCTATAATTGGATCTGAAGTCATGGAAGGGGTTACAACTAAAATTAAGATGTCATCCTTAACATTGAAGTTGCTGTAAGCTCAAAGCGATCTCTTTCCAACCAAATTCTCTTCATGAAATTACTTTTTCAGGGAAAATGTGAGTTAACTAGTGGATCTACATGCTATCACATGGATTGTAGCTCTTTTTAATGGCTTTTGGTAATGTGAACCACAAGTTTTTAAAGCAGTTGCCTTCACAAACTGAATGGAAAATTATACTTGCACAGAAATTTTATTTTTCTTCAACATACCTCCAGTTCTGAGCAGTTTAGAGCAGTTCTGAGCAGTTTAGGGAAAAGTCTGTGCTTATTCTCAATACAATATCTTGTTTCTATGTGTGCCAAAGTGCAGAGCATTTCCAGGCCCCCACCCATGGGAGATAAGAGCACACCTTAAAGGAAGTGGCAGATGGACCAGGTGAAACCAAGACATATTTCCTTCTCATGCAGGGGAATGATATAACTTCTTACTCACAAGCAGAACCACAGATCCTTTTTTGGCACCTAGTCCTCTCTTGATTCAATAAAAAGAACACTGTCTGGTCCCCAGAATGCCACTGGTGTAACATCAGCCAGACTACTTGCTTGAGCAAAAATCTGCAAGCCTATTTGCTGCAGGCATCTGTCTTCCTCCTCGCTGAGTGATGCAATCCCAAACACTGGCAGGGGTGACAGAGCTGCCCTTTGCTAACTTGTCACCTCTTTTCAGGTTTCCATATAAGATACTTATCTACAAGAAGATCTTGATCTGGTAATACTTATGAAAAAAATCTTGTTGCCCACAGCATATAGAAGTTGTATCCTGTAACCAAACATATGTAGTTAAATCCCTAACCAGGACAAAAGCTGTGCATTACAAATTGGCCATTTTCAAAATATTACATGAAAGAGATGCTCAATGAACTTGAATGGAGCGTGGACAACACAAAAACTATCTTTTATTATGAAGGATCTCATAAAACCGAGTGAGTAGAAAGATGGCAGGTGAGCAGTCACAGTTCACTGTCTCTGAACATGGTGTGTAATGGCAGCCAAACATGTCAACAAACATGGGATTTAGCCAAAAAGTGGACTGAAAGCAGGAAAGAAAACCATGCTTTATCACTTTCTAACACAGGAAAGAGAATTCTATTTTATCACTCTCTAAAACAGCACCTAGAGCAGAATGAACTGCAGCCTCTCTCTCTTACAGAGCATTAAAGAAGGAATAGTGAAGAGTAACAAACAGTTAATTGGTTGAAGCAGCTGCCTTACGGGAAATACTAACAGGTTTTGGACTTTTCAGTGTGGAGAGGAGAAGACTGAGGGGGAAATGGCAGATAATTTCAGTTTCACAAAGCTGGTGGGGAAAGTGAGTGAAAAACTGCTGCTCACAAGGTCCTGTAGGCAATATTCTAAACAGCATCTCCTGTTGCTGCTTTGCCTTCTTTTCTCAGAGACAGCACTGAGCTGGAAGCACCCCAGGTCCAAAGTGGCAGGGCATTTCTTCTCTCTGGGTCCTTAGATTCCTTTATGATAATTATCCAGGGGCAGTCTGAAGTCCATAAACCAAGGAATATCAATTTGCTTTGCCAAGCTGCGCTGGCAACCTCTGTTCCCAGGGCTTCATCAGCTGGGCACAGCACCCCAGGCACAGCAGAGATGCCAGTGGAGCTGCTGCTGTCAAAGTCCATGTGCCACACGTCCTGGTGGGGCTGGGCAACTTCTGAATATTGCTGCTGGCAAAAATCCTGCCATGGGTGCTGAGGGATCATTCCAGCTCCAGGGGCTTCTGAATGGAGAAAGTCAAGGAGGAACAAATGCAGCCATTCATGACACAAGATTGCATCGAGAGGAGGAGGAAAACCTTAACGCACAGGAGACTGAAAGTCTAGCTCTGCATGCAGTAAGTATGGACACAGGAGTTGAAGTTAGGCATCCTTCAGCATATCCATGTGACAGTCTGAATTTTGTCAATGAAAATTCCTACTTCCTTTTGTCCTGTTGACCCAAAGGTTGGCTCTGGGCAACCTGTGTCTAACAGGAGGCTTTCAAGTGCACACATGCAGAGTAGCAGAAAAAATTGCTATTTAGAAAGTGATTGCATTTCAAAATGACTCATGAATAAATTCCACGACTTAGAGGAAGTGTGTCAGACTAATCATTTTCTAAGAAAATCATTAACCACGTTCCAGGTGGCGCTGTAAAACGAGCCACACAGGACCTGTGTGCTCTCTTGGGGGTGTGTTGTCCCCATTGTCTGACGGCAGGGAACCTGCTGCAGCAAAATTGCTAAAATCACAAGTCGTTTTCACACTGAATTTCAGTGGCTCTAGGCAAAAAAACCCCAGCATTACCTTGATGATCTCACATTTGTGATTCCAGAGGAAAAATGCAGAAGTATTGCAGGCTCCTGTGTGAGGTAGTCACTGAGGGAGGAGTTGGGCTTGCTGCAATGTCTGTGGGAGATTTCTGGAGTGACAATACCAGGAGGGGCAGGTGGGGAGGCTGTCAGGTTGCACACTAGCATCATGGGTTCTCTGGGTGTGACATATGGTGGGATTCACCATTTTTCCTGCAGCCATCCCTACCCTGCATTGCGTCCCTACATCTGGCCTGTGGTCCCTTTTGGAAGCAGCAGCAGAAACAAGGCTTCTCCACAGCTTTGAGGACCATAGTGAAGAGAATAAGATGGTGTTTCCTTTTTTTTAACTGCAGGGAGTTGCATTAAGAGACTTAGAAGTCACCCTATAAACCTCCCACAGAGTCTGCCATGTTTAAAGGTGTTGGCAGGGTATGACCAGCAATGTGGCATTTTAGCAAAATTTTAACACAAGATGTGTCTTGTGTGTCTTGAGTGCTACTGCAAACCTACTGCTGGATAGGGTCCTACAAGTGAAAAAACACCAAAGAAACAGTGCTTTGTCATGCCCTGTGCTACCCCAGTGAACCAGAGCTGGTGAGGACTGCAGGCAAGGCAGACAGTTCTCATTGCATATTATTTCATGCACCTGCAAGCCACATCTGATAAAGCCTACAGTGTGCTGAACACCACCTCAGCCCACAGCGTTTGCCCTCCTAACTGAGCAATGAGTTAGTCCAGGAAAGAGAGCCAGAGGAGCACCAGCCCCACAGCTCACACCAGCATTTATCACCTGTGCTTGTGAGACACAGGAATGATTTACACAATGCATCCAGCCCTGCAGTCTTCAGAAGAGTTGCAAGAAATGAGTTGCAGGGTTCACTTTTGGAGATTCAATAGTCTATTACTCCAGGGATCTCATCAGTACATTGTCTCTTCTCTGTGTGCCACAGCTTTCTCTGAAAAGCCTTCCCAGGGAAAAAGAAGAGCTATAGCAGATTGTAAAGACACAGAACACAACTGCTTCCTTCCTCTGCAGCAGCCCTTTGTAGATCCCATTATCATCACCAGCACTGCTGCTCTCAGGAGCCCTTTCTCCCATTTGTATCTGAATGCCAAACAGCCCAAGAGAGAGAACTCAAGTCTTTAAAGTTTTCCAAGGGGTCGATGTTGAAAAGCTTGTATATGTGAGGGTCAAATCCACAGTACATCCACTGATTTTACTGAAAATATCTTTATTTTACTTGACTAAATTTTATCAATAATTCTTCCAAATCCAAAATCCTGCTGCTCCCTGCAAATCCACATTGTGCCATAACAGTCAGTAAGTGTGTTTTTTCCCAAAGTATAAGTAAACTCTTCTTCTCGGAGTTCATCTGTCATGATTAAATTAATTAAAGCTGGACATGCTCTGTAATTCCTCTTACAAATCTGATATTCTTGAAGAGATCTTTTTATAACAGCTATTACACTATAATTGGCATTTTGTGTGTTCTTAGACTTCTTTTGCTGTATTTATTTTATTTTATTTTATTTGGACTCTGTGAGTTTTGCTGTTTTGGCCTCAGTGCGCTCACTGCTGTGACTCATGTATTCCACAGCCACTGCCAGATCTCCGGGTCCAGCACTGTAATTATCACATTAGCATCTGTCATTGTAGCCCTGACTTAATAAATAGAAGAGCAGTGATTAGAATCACTGATTGATCTGTTCCACAGTTTTGGACACTCACTTCTGAGATGAACAGAGGGACCGTGAATATTAAAGGTTTGAAATGTCAGCATTCCAGATTAAGTTAGTATTAATCAGTCATTTCAGGTACACTAGCTCTTACATGTATTAAGAATTGCTGCATTTGGTAATCTGGTGATGATCAACTAAAACCATGACTCAGATTAATCTCATGAGCCACAAAGAAAAGCCCCAGCCCTTCCTCCATGCCCAGCTTGCTGGAGCCATGCAGATCAGAGCAGATGATTGGGGTTCCTTCAGGTGAAACTCACAGTGCCCTTCAGGAGTGCATCTCAGGCTCGGCAGTCCCAGGTGGGTATTCAATCCACAGGACCAGACTAGACCAGTTCCAAAACAAGAAAAGCCCTGAAATGTGCAAAATGTGGATGCTCAGTATGAGCTCTCTTACTCCACATCCACAGGTCAGAAGTAGCACACCCCAATGGTATCTGAGCTACAGCTCCATGGAGGGGATGCTGCTGCTTGTGGTTCTTCACCCACAGCTTCCCCTGTGCTCTGCCTGAAAACTAAGGGCAAGTCTGGAGCCTGCAGGGTGAATCAAAAGGGTCAGCGAGAGGTTAACTAGGACAGGCAAGGTGGAGGCATATCTTTAAATTGTTTTGGTCCAAAGGCAGTGCTGTGCTGTTCAGAGACCAGCAGCAGCCTGAGAATATAGAATTGCAGCGATGTCTGCTTGCTGTGAACAGGAAAGATCAGGTGACATGCCTTGACCACAGCACAGCTCTTCGTGGCAGCTTGTGACAGCTCAGGGGAATGGACCTACCTCATTGCTTTTTTCTTTAAAAAATAATACATTTTAGAAAGAAATTTTGTTATCCTGAAAGGAGTGGAAGAAGATGAATGAGGACATGAAAACTTACTAGGCAACTCCAAATTATTATCATACCATCTGTGTATCCAGTGATGCTATGAACATGGATGGCTTTTATTCCTAAGGGCTGTATGATCACTATGGACATTTTGCATTTCTTCAAAACCTCCTTAGTTTGGATTTGCAGCTTGACAAATATAGAAAAGAAAAGGAAATGTGCTGATTGCATACAGCTATACTTTCAGTTCATAAATACAATTTTAAATATTACTTTAATTTGGGCAATTTTGTTTTCATTTTTGAATGGGGGAAAGGTTCTGAGTGTTTAGAAGTTTTGAAAACTAAATTCTCTTGGCTCCCCTGGGTTGGCCTTAGGTTGCATGCTGAGAGGTCAAAAGAATTCACCAAAATCCAGCAATATGGAGATTGTCTGAGCTCATGTCAAAAAGTTTCTGTCTTTCTGTTCTTGTCAACACTTTATTCTAGATCAGAAATGCCCTTCCAGGGAGATCTTAATACCACACAAGCACTGAGTCATTCTGCAATGCGATGTTTTACCCCTAGAGAACTGCTAGAAGTCATGCCCTCAGCAGAAGAAATGTGGGGCAAACACTGAGCATTTTCACTCCTTCCCAGAGCATTTGGTGTGTGAAAACTGTGCAGCCCAAAATGGGGACTCCAAGTCTCACATTATTAGTGTTGCATGTTTTTGCCTTCATCATCTAGGAAAATGAGCTGCCAGGCTGGAGATTTGGCTTTCCTGAGTCATATGTGGGCAAAAATGTAATGACTGTACCGCTGACCAGCATAATCAAGAGGAAAATAGCACAATTATGCCCAGCAGTAAGTGAGGATTAGAGCACACCATGCCAGCTACCTGCTTTCTGTCCCTGAATGCATCATTTCACTTTTATCTACTTGAAAACATTCTCAAAGATTTGCTACGGAGGCTCAAACACAGTCATATATTTTATTTATTTTATTACAAGGCATGTAAGTAAAAACTTGCATATCTGAAAAAAGATATTAGATAGAAAACAGTAATAAAATTAACATTATTATCTTAAGAAAATTGGTAATAAATACATTTCCCCTCGACATTAAAATGCTTGTTATTTTGCACAACAATAAATACAGCATAGCTCTGGCAGAGAGAAAGGCCAAGGATGGATACAAGAAGTCCATGTGGTGTCATAAAAAAGCTCAGGTGATTTTTAAAGGTTTGGCATCCTGCACTTGATGCACTTTGATACAACTTGCACTTTAATCTTAATTTTACTATGATTTTTAAACAGTCCCATAATATGAAAACACGAGAGGAAAAATTGTTTGACTATAGGATTTTTCCTTTAAATATTTTCAAAGTAAGAGATGTGTAAACTCACTGAAACTAATCCTCAAAATAAAGAAAAAATACCAAAGAGGTGTCTTGGTGGTTATTCTACAAAAATGCATTTTTTTTCAGCTGTGGGTGCTCAAGCCTGACCAGTCAACTGGCAAAGGACCAATCTCCAGTCAGTTCCTCATTCTTTACACAGTTTTAAAAATGAAACATTAATACAAAGGAGAAAGAGGAAAGACAGTAGTATTCACTTCCCAAGTCATGGCATTTGAGGTTCTTACACTATTATCCAAAGGTGAGAGGAGAAAGAACAGGTGTATTCCAGAACAGTTCCCAGCATAATTTTGGGTCATTCTGGTCTATGCTTTTAACACTACTGACAAAAAACAAGGGAGATATTTCCATGCACTGTGCTGTTCTTATGCCAGCACATATCGCAATCATGGCTGTGAACCTAAGTCACTGATAGCCCAATCTAATATAGATTGATTGATTGTCCCATGACAGAGTTAGATAATGTCCACAAAATGCCACAAGCTCTGGCAGAGTCCAGCGTTCTTAAAGTACTGATAGGTCATGGCAAGACTTGGACTTGAGTTTGAAGGCCATGTTCTTGTTGTTCTTGGCAACTATTTTGCCCCAAAACCGCCTGGCTTTCTTGGGGATGCTCTCTCTGCGTTTCTGGAGTGCCAGTCGCTTCTCGTTCTTTTCCTTGCTGTCCCTCCGCAGCCGGACTTGCCGCACGATGCCCTCGAAGAGCTCTTTCACGTTGTGCTGCACGGCTGCCGAGGTCTCGATGAACTTGCAGTCGAACACGACGGCACAAGCTCGTCCCTCTGCAAAAGCACAAGGTACACGTTACGTGGGGTCACAGGCCCCAGGGAGGGGACAAGCGGGGACAGGCTGCCACGTGCGGGGGGAGTCAGAGCCTCCGGGGAATTCCTCAGGCCTAATATAGGCACAGATAAGTCTTTAATCACCTGATGCTGCCTACTAGCCCATGGTCCATCTGCTCTGTGTCACAGCCGCTTCCCACAGCGGGCGGGGGTGGTAAATCCCTTCCCAGGAAATCCCAGCCCGCGCTGCTGGCTGCAAAAATAGCGCAGAGTGATGGACTTGAGCTGAGACACTGGAGGCTGGGAGGCCAGCAGTGCCTCGGTGCCACCTAGCCATCTCTGAGGCACACTCCCTGAGGCTGCACTGAGGGTGATGGTGACACCCTGCAGGCATACAGCACAGCACAGGAGGCAGGGCTCTTTCCTCCTTCATGGGCCATGGGTGCAAACTGGAGCCTTGGAACTGTAGCAATTTCAGTGAGAACAGACCCGTGGATAAAACCCTTGAGAAAGGCAGAACTGTGTCTATAGCTTTAAGGGTACATCTGAAATCGTAATTTTTATTCTCAATTGCTTAAGTCTAAGCTGAACCTGACAGCTGTCTTTCACACACAAGCCCATTTATTGTCTTCTGGCTTGCTGTGAATTCACTGCCAGGGCCGCTAAAGTGACATGAGTTCACCTGCCATCTTTCAAAAGAACTTTCAAGATGGGTAAAGAAGAATGACAAGGCAACCCTGGGCTCCCTATGAACCCCTCAGTTCAAGCTCTTCACTTGGGCAACTGTGACAGGACCAAGAGGAACAGTGCACATCCACTGAGAAAGGAAAATAAAAGTCCAGTTCAACTGGGAAACAGAGGAGCAAAAGAGCTGCAGAGAGAAGAAAATGCTGAGCAGAAGAACTCCTGTTTCTGAAGGGCCAAGATGAGAACATCTAATGCACTGCTGTGTATTGCTGTGTGTCACCTCAACCCTCGGGAAGAGTCTCCAAGAAGAGATTTTACTGCCTGCAGATCTTGAGACTGTTCCCAACAGTCTCTCCGTTCCTATTTATGGGCTTAGTGGTTATTCGTGTGCAGCCAAGGGAAGGCTGGTTTAGCATCCCAAAGCAGGGCAGTAAGGAGGCCTCTTCCAAAAGGCTGCACAGCTCCTGCCCAGACTAGCAAAACAAAGATTTAGAGGGAATTTTAACTCATCAGGGAGGACAGAGAACCGGTTAAAAGGAATTTTTGGCAGCAGAATAAAGGGGGCTGAACTCATTATGTGCGAACGTGTATATTGGGAATCCAAAGGGTTTCCAGCTACCAGAGAAAACACATATTGCAGTGCTCTTACGTTAGGAGCTAGAAGGGAAAAAAATCCCTATTTTGATGGTACTAAAGAAATATAGAAAAGGGATTATCTAACAGCATTACCAAGGAAGGCTTAAGGACCTGGCAGCCCCTTCCCAGTCCGCTGCCCTCTGCTCCTGTCCTCTGTTGTTTTATTGCTCTTTTATTGCCCTGTCCTGATCACAAAGTACTCCCTCAGCCAGAGCGTTGTAGTTTGTCCAAAAGCCACTAGATGACTTTTAATGTTTTTCTCGGGTTTATTCTCACCATTTCCTTACCTGCCACTGAAACTTCACGGCATCTGACAAGGTCACTTTTGTTGCCAACCAAAATAATGGGAATATCCTCTTTCTGGCGTGCCCTGCGGAGCTGTATTCTGAGTTCAGAGGCCTTCTCAAAGCTCGCTCGGTCTGTAATGGAGTAGACGATCAAGTAGGCGTCTCCCACTTGCATGCAGTGGTCTCGGATCCATTCTCCCTCACGCTGTTCAAATCAAATGGTCAGACATCATTATGTTCAGAGCAGGTTTTAGAAAGTAAAACTTTTTTACTTAGAAAGTAAAGCATTAGAGAATCCAAATACATTCCTGCTGTGAACTGTAATGGGTATGGTTTGAATCACAGTTCTACTACAAGTAATTCCAATGTGGTGATTGTATGAATACTTCACCACAAAGGAGGGCAAAACTTGCCCCAGATAATTTATTGTGCTGGCTTTAGGCTGGAATGAACATGGTCTGGAATGAAAGCTTGGTTGTTTTATCATTCAAAAATGAAGACTTGCACTTCTCAGGCTCGCACTGCAGAGCCGTTAGGCATGCTTGCCTTGATGTGGGGTAGGTTTAGTCCTGTATCTTCCCTGATTTTGGAGGAAAACACCTATTTACTTTCCCAAAGGAAACCTGCTTTTTATATTAGCAGTCATTCATATGCACTTTCCTTTCAGCATTTGACTAGAACGAGTCAAAGTACCTTGTTATCCCACATGTCGAGCAGTATAACAGTCGCACTTTCCCCATCCACCATCAGGGCTCTTTCGTATGTGTCTTCTAGAAAGAAAAGCAGAAAGGTTGGTAATGTATTATTTTACGTCATCACGTACATTACAAAAAACCAAGTTGTTGAATGTGGGTGTTAGAGTTATTGAGACAAATTTTAGTCCAGCTCGCGTCCCGTTCTTTCCTCATTTCCATCAGCACTGAACCTGCACTCTGTTCATTATTGGTTGCCTTACTTCCCATGATAGATGAAGGAGGCTGAAAGATCAGGAAACAAAATGTTCATTATTTTGGCTGATACTCTCTATATCTTATGTGGGAGAGAGAAAATAGAACCAGTGGAAGAAATAACCAAAGGCTGAACATTTGCCCCATGGGAGCAGCAGAGTCCAGCGAGGCTGAGTAATGGAAAATATTTGCTTTCGCTTTAGCATGGACAATTTACGGGTGAACAGTCACTGCTGCTGAGAGCAATACAGTGAAGAGCCTACCCAGGGAGGAGGGCAGGGCGTTGTGAGACCACAGCTGTTGAGATTGAGAGAGGCTGAGACTTGTGTTGCACACTAGTTTCTCTCCCATTACACAGTTTCCCACATCACCTTTGATGTCAAGCAGCAAAAAAATGGAAAAAACATAGAAGGTCTGTTATTTTGTACTGTGGCCATAAAAATTCATACCTAGATTATAAATGTCATGTGCCAGAATTCTGTCTAGATCTAAGGGGGCGGTTGCCACTGAATTTTGATCAACCATGGCTGTGAAACCTCAATCTAACCTCTGCTTCAAATACCAATCTTTCTTCTCTTCTCCAAAGCTGGGGACGTTTGGATGAGTGATGCAGGGTCTGGACCCGTTTCTAATCTCACACTAGTGGTCAGTGAGGGGGAAAAAAACCAAAAAAAAACCAGCAGCAGTCTTAGGGCGCTGCAGCATTTAAAGGATCTGTCCCAACAACATTTCTAGATAGGGCTGTGTCTAGCCTGCGCCTCATGAGGCTTCTGCTGGGCATTGATGAAATGAACTTTCCCCTAAATTGTTATTAGAGCCTTTCCTCAAAGCTAGGAATTTACATCCATGCAAAAGAATGAGCCAAAAATATTACACGTTTAAAAGTCAAACAGAGCCCATGCTTAAAATGCCAAGATTAAAAAGACAGTTAATCACTAGGAGTGGTTTTCCTTGAGGTCCCAAGAGTATGACACTTGTGTTCATGAGTTCGCTTCATCTTACACTCAGTAGAAAAGCCTCTCTATAAAAGCAGCTGCACGCCTCTGTGAGCTGGCTACCCTGAAATTATCCTCATGTAACAAAATTTCCAGGGTGTAAGATAAAGTTCCAGTTTGTAAAGCTAAAGTAAATAGTTTCTTCACACGACTGAGCATCTGTGTGAGAACAAGCTCCATGCACACTAGAGGACAACATCCAAAAAACTCCTTCTGCATTGTGTTACATCTAGAGAAGCTACAAATACACAATCACACTGCTTGAAAATACTGTGCCTGAAGAGTCATATTCAGCACTGATTTGCACCAGCCCTAAGGAACCTCTGTAGAATGTAAAACTGAAATTGAGCACTTAGGTAATTCCATGCTTTTTTCAAAGCTGACACTAAAAAAGGAGAGAGAAATCAGCAGCAAGACTTCCAATACCTCTGCAGAGCTGGACTTGAAAATCTGTCATTGCTATGCTCCAAGCAATGCTGCTGGGAGTGCGATGGAAAGGAGAAACCACACAGCTTCACATGCAGGAAAAGAAAACTGCCTGACAGGGGTGTGCAAAGTGAAACAGCTGCACTTTCTGATGACTTGTCCAAGGATCCTACTCTACTTCACTCATTTAGCACTAGGAAAAATTTTATCAGAGATATTCCAGGCTGAGGAGATGGTAGAACTATGAAAAAAGCTCATGACAGAAGCTGAAGGCAAAGGACACCTAAATCAGTGAATTTCAAATCCCCAAAGGCACAGATCTCTGTGTCCCCAGCCTGAGACAGCAAGCAAGGAAAATGTGGGTCTGACCTTCCTGAAATTGGGCTTTTTTAAATCCTGGACAAAACCTCCCCTAACTGGAGAGTTAAAGACACAAAAACGCTGTCCTGCTTATGCCCCACTGAAGGCTGGAAGAGAAGCCCTGAAATTCTCTGTGGTAGCACTGGCACTGTCACACCAGGGAATACAGGCAGGAGACAGAAGGGATATGGGAGAGACCAAGAAAGTCCTGCCTACTGACAAACAAAGCCAGGCAGCAAACTGCACGTCCCTGAAAGCTGCAGAGATTGCGTCCTTAGAGGTGCAGCCCATTTCTGTGGCAGCACAACCCTTCCACATCAACATCCTGCACACAACAGAGCTCAGGACTTGGTGACACAGCTTCACCTTCTGCGTGATCTGATCTTTGGGATTAAAGAACACTTTTCAATCAAACAAAATGGGGGAAGCATCAAAGAAAACCCTACAGCTTGTGCCTTTCCCCCCTGATGGGCAACAGGAGTTTTCCTACTTCACTGAAAGACCTTTATCTTTTTTCCTCCCGGAGGAGCCCATACTGTGCAAGTAACATGAAACAAGGTTTTTACTGAAAATTTTATGTATTTTACTCAAACTCCATACAGCCTGCACTAATGCAATGTTTTTATACAGAAAGGCTAAGATAATTTTCTCTTTATATATAATTTTAAAGTATTTAATTATTGTAAATCATGAGGACCTTCAGCTATTTTGTCTCCCACAAGGAAAGCTGGAGTCAGCCCTGTGATGCCAATGGTGACACAAATGTTGGACCAGCATGCAAGCTGCAACAGCCTCTTGTGTAGCATCATCACAGGCAGGAATGAGGCAGTTTCCAACAGGTATTTTGGAATGAAATAGCATTCCAAGTTGCTCTCTTTCAGTGGCTTTCAATCATTGCTGGAGAGTATCTTACTCGTATTTTGCTTTCTTGTTCTCTTAAACGAGGTGCTTGAGTTCCATCAGTTTTGATGATCAGACCCAAATATTTGTTACCTCTGGTTTGCATCAAATATAAATCCCTCTGTGCCAATTACTACAGGCAGAGCTGACTGGAAGCAAACACCAACACCCCAGGACACAATCACCTACCTCCCAGCACCTCACAGTCACTGTCGATGCTGTCGTGCACCCCTGCAAAGATGTTGGCTAGCGAGGACTTCCCCACGCCATGCTCCCCGATCAGCACCACTCGGTAGCAGTTGCTGCCAGACTCGGAGGAGATGACGGAGTCGGATGACTCCGAGGACCAGCTCCTTCTGTAATATTCATCAGGACTGATGGTGTATCGTTTCTGTGGGTTGTACTCGTTGGAGTCTTTCTGGACCAGCAGATTCTTTCCATCAGCAGGGATGCTCCATCGCTGCTGCTGGTGCAGGCCGCTGTTGTGGGTGCGACGCATAGTAACGTTGTTGAGTGTCATTTTTAACCCCTAGAGAAAAATAGGGAAATCACAAATGTTACCCACAAAAAAATTTAGAAATGCTCTCTTACTAGCTTCTAGGCAGCATATCATGCTCCTCTGTAGGGACCTAATATATGAGAAAACAAAAATTAGCCTTTCTGCACTCTTTCATACTTGGGGGTACACAAAGAAATATTTCTGATGGGTGAGACAGAGTCTGTTTCCTAGGGATAATACCACCCTCACATGCCGAATCCTATCTTGTTTAGCCTTTTCAAGCTCAGGGCTGTGCTGGGTGCAGCCCAGTCCTGGAAAGAGAGAGGCACTGCTGTGTCCCACACCCGTCCTACACAGCAGATTTAGCCCTGCTGAGAGGCTGCCTTTGGGTCATGCAGTGCTCCCCATCTTTTGGGCTGGCTGGGGACAGACAGGCACTGGTCTCAGCTGCCTCCAAGTGTCAGTGCAGCTGGGTGTACAGCATCTTTCTTGTTGGCTCAGGTAAGAGTTGAAATTTTTGGGAAAGCCATAAAGCATCATTCACTGCATTCTTAGAACACCCTGGTATAAAAAGTCATGCAAGCAAGTCTTGCTGTGATGGGGTGGATTTGGGTCTTGTCTGTGGCCAGATAAACAAAGAAAATTTCTGCCTCAGACAGTGACTTTTTTGCTGGTAAGAGGGAGGACATAGTGAAGTGAAACAGCTTTTCTGAGGAGGTACAGGTTATAGCTTCTACAGAAGAGATTACTGGGAGAAAAGGCTCATTAATTTATAGATATTAAATCAATAACTTCATTGCTGCACAAGTAATTAGGTTCACTCTTCTTACATAAGCATAGCACTTAATTACATTTTACTCAGCAAACTCTATTTTGCCTTGCTTGGAGGCAGAGAACAGTGATGTCATTCTCTCAGGCCAACAGCTACCATTTTTAGGAAAGTTACTTTGATACATTCCAGCTCCCAAAGTGACCGTTATTTAGACATTTTTCTTCTTTGCCCTATATCTGATGTTTCTCGGCTCTGTCCTCCATTTGAGTAAATAGAATAATTGTCTAAAAAGTTCACCCAGCCACCTTCAAACCTCAGCAATAGGTGGTGAATGATAAAAAGTACAGCAAAGCAGCAAAGCAACACTTACAAATTGCTATTCTTCTTCATACAAAACTGTCTGACAACTTCTGTGAATAAATGCCCAGCAGGACATAGGACAAATATACAGAAAAAGCACTGTCTGAACTTATTACAGCATACACAGTACTTTCTCTGTGATGTGCAGTACTTTGGGGCAAAATGAGATCATTTGCGTGGTCCTAGTCACAGTAACTTTGTCAGCAAGAAATACATCTAAAGAAGAAATCATGCACTAAGAAAAGGCTGCTGGACAAACAAAATAAATTTTTACTGTGGTTGAATTTTAAAATGCATTTTTTCCCTTGCAGTATCCCCATTGAAAAGACCAGATGAGAAAAGCCAGTTCCGATTCAGTCAAACAACAGAGAGTAACTCACAGTCTGCAACAAGCAGTCACTCACAAAACCATCACAAACACAAACACATCACTATTTAGCCTCTAACAAATTGTCATACTTCATTAAACAAAGCCAAACAAGTCCCTTGTCACACACTGTGCTCCAAGTTCAAACTGGTTTTGATACCACATACTGCATTTAGCCACCCAGGTCTCCAGCACCCTCAGTAAAAGACTGTGTCCAAAGCCACTCTTACTTGTGCCAGGCTCCTGCAGCCAGTCCCGTCCTCTGCTCCCACTCCCGTCCCTCTCGGTGGGCTGTGACACACGGAGCTGCTCGGCCAGAGTAAATCCTCTCCTGCTTTGGGGCTGCCTCTTTAATTCTTTCTCAGCAAACCTGGTTTATATTAAGCCCATCTGATCAGAGACAGGGCTTTTCCGTGACGTGGTTGGCCTTTCCATACAACAGCCAGCCCCCAGCTGGGAGGAAGCAGACATGCAGAAGAGAAAAAACTTGCAAACAATCTCAAAAGACTTACTCAAAATCATATGATTGCCTTAATATTGCCAGTAAAATAAACACTTTTGGTTCTTTCATTATGAAAACAGGAAAGTGGAACAAAAATAAATAATACATGCCATTTAGCCTCAGACAGCTTTTAATTCAAATGTTATCAAAATTAATGATGATTAAAAAAATTACTCAAGTTTATTTAATGCATGAAATTTTGCAAATGTATTATGTATCTGTTCTCTGTCTGCAAAACACACTTAACCCCCTGCTGGACAAAACATTTCTCTGAAATAAAATATCTGAATGTTATTTTGAAATTTTCTTAGAAGTAGTAATATTATTCTAGGGGCTTTGTTGAGTTTTTTTTTGTTTGTTTGTTTTAAAGCTCTAATATTTACAAGCCTGTTTTCCTCTGTCAGCCTCCAAGTGACTGTATCCAGTCTCCTGAACTGCATAACCAGGTCTCTCTCACTTCTGCTTCAGTGTGTTACTACCAAGGGCTTGAAAAGACATCCAACTATGGATTCAGTGTTACTGCAGCTGGGTGCTGGCAAAGATGCATTAGAACACACAAAGTCTACACAAAGTCACACAGTGCTGATGTTGTGCACAGGAAAAATCACATGCCACAAACCCAGGGTCTGGTCCTTAAACTTTTATAGTCTCATAGCAGATTGGCAGAAGAAATTTTTCCAGAAGGAAAAAAAATCTAAATCTGTTGAGACCCATAACAACACACTTCTTCATTAACAAAGGAAGAGTAAGAAACAGTGACAGAACTACTTGCTAGGGCTACCAAAACTTTTATATAAGTATACATAAACTCTGTAGCCAGCTCCCAATAATCCAAACTCTGGATTAAATATAATGAGGTCCTACAGCTTTATTTTATATTTACATATTTACATTTTATATTTACATTTATATTTACAATCTCCTACTCCCTGAATCTAATAGGGCTAGTTCTTATCCTAGAAAGTCTGAACAACTTTGGTTTTGAGCAGGGGAAAGAATCTTCTTTCCATGCTGCAAACAGAAAATCTTTTATTGACAATGTACCTTTATTGAAGGAAACACTGATATGCATAAAACATCTCTTGTTAACACTGCAGTTGAAATCTCCTTGCTTTCTTTCCTCTTTGGCTTTATTGCATTCCTGTGTCTTTCATGAGGATTTTCAGGGACCTCCTGAGCCATTCTCAAGTTTTAAAAACCAGGAACTTCTCACAGAGTAATAAGCACTCATCAATGTACACAGAAAGTATGCAGATCTACCAAGGGTAGAATTGAGAAAAAAATATGTCCTGACTTTCCTTCACCTATATTTCAGTGCTTGGCAGTGGCTAAACTGGTCCCAGGTCCTGCATCTTCACCTCAGCTGTCTCTTACGCATCAGGCTCTGGGCTTCTGCTGCTGAGTGATAATCCCAAAGAGCAGGATGTACAGAGGATCTTGTAATACTCATTGCACAAAATGTAACTACATCTCTCTCAGAGAAAGTTTATGATATGGATAGTACTTCGCAAAAATACTTTTCCTTTTGTCATACTCAACTGAAGTTGCTCATTTTTTGAAACACGCTGGAAATCATGAAGGTGAGTGGGTGGTTGGAGTACTGTGCTCTGCACGTCGGGTTTGCTTAGCTCACTATGAGTTGTCTGTAATTTGTCACTGCTGAGCAAAACCTGTCCACTGAAGGACTGGAGAGATTTACAGCCAGAGTGATTGCAGCAGAACTGCAGGCTCTAATGTCTCACCCAAATGTTTAACATATATCTTAGCAGAAAGTGCAGACAGAAGTAAACCAAAGTCAGAAAAGCCTTTGTGTTTAGTTGTAGTTACTGTTAGATTTGGAATTGTTAGATGTCATCTTTCATATCCTCTTCATAAAATTCAAGGCAGACAAAGAAAATACATCTCTCCAGAACCACACAATATATCTCTTCCATAAAGTCATCCATAAGGGTTGTCCCAAACATGGCATGAAGGGCTTGTACTCGTGTTTTCCTTTGAACTGTCTCTCCCGAGCCTACGCTGGTTTTCCAACTGGGCAATTAACTCTCCAGGTCTCATTCTGCACTACACATCCACAGGATGAAGTGCTGTTGTTCCTCAGGGAATGCCATCAGCACTCAGGAACTTCACTCACTCTACCTGTGGGGAAAACTTGCTTGTTTTTAAAGCTGGGGAGAGGTGCAGCCTTTTTAGGCTCCTGGTACTTACAAGGGATGACAGCAGGTTGATTACTGCAATATATGAACAGAATCCTTCTCAGGGACAAAACCATTCCCACAGATTGATGGAGACTGGTGCAGTCCTGGTCTGTTCCGCCCTTTTGCACTCTTTGCTGGTCAACATTTCTGCAACCCTCGTGCCTGCCCAAGACACAGGCACAAGAAGAGACAAACCATAAGGCCAGTGCTGTCGCAAAGCACCCGAGTGCTCAGACGTAACTGCCTGGTGCAACAGTAGAATTCAGAGGCACTGTTTTTCACCCATCTTATCCACTCTCTGTTTCATTAATCACATCTTAAAGGAATTCTCCCTGCAGCCAGGATGAAGTAAACATTGCAGAGCAGCAGCTCTGCAGTCCTTCCCCAGCCATTTACAATCAGACCAGGTGATGCCCAGAGCAATTAGACAGAAATTTTCCATTGGATATAAAAGTAGTGCTTTTTAGCTGACACTTAATTAGCCAGTTTGTATTTATGTGTACGATGGCAAAAGTAGTTCCTCAAACCACCTTCTGGCATAAGGGCTGTCCATAGAGAGGACATAAATCATCTTGGAGTGGGAGGGAAGTTCAAGGGGAAAAAAGAACAATGAAAAATGCAGGAAAAACAAAATTCTGATTTCTTTCAATGAAAACTGAATGCAGCATGTCTGATAGTACACTTTCTCCCTATATGTCCTTCAGCAGAGGAGTTCACTTTCTTCTTTCCCATCAGAAGACCCAATTAAGATTTTGTTCCCAATAGTGAGTTGCCTGCACAGGCAATGAATGAGGTCTGCCTGCCTCACTCTCCTCTGGACCATTGTGGCATTTCCCATTTTGTTCTGCTTCTCATATCTGGCAGAGCTGGCTGGCCCCTGGCAATTCTCAGCCCCACCAACAACATCAGCTATGGACAGAAACTAATTTGGGTGCTGGGCTGGATCGTGCTGGGCACCCTGGGAGAGCCCACAGTCACTGCATGCCCTAGGGGAGCTGCTCCATTGTCACCATTCAGTCCTGCTGCACAGGGGGCCACAGGCAGCTTGGGCAGCAAACGTAGAACAAAAGGCAAAAATAGATGTGGGTTGAAGCAGCACTGGGCCCACAGCAAAGGGACTGTTATTTATACATACTGACTCATGTCCACAGCTTTGCCTTTGCCTCTCCCAATTCACATCCAATGTCTGGGTACAAAGTTTCGTGCTGACTGGGACAGGTCCAAGGGATCGAATACTCTGAGACTGGGATGTATGAGGTAGGGAAACGAAAGCTTATGTGTCAGAGGTAAATGACTAAGGGCCTTAAAGGGGGGGATAGGGCAGAGAAAGACACTAAGAAACTAAGGAATAATAAAAAGTTGATTCTTTTTAAGGGAAAGAAACAGGAGCACCTGAAAGTGCCACCATCCAATCTAAAAAGTACTCCTTGCTCTCTTCAGTGGAGTAGATTTGGTAGACTCTGTTTCCAGCAGTTGCTTGCAAGGAGTACTGAATTTGCTCCACCAGCTTCTTTCCTTACACATCACAGCAGCATTTTTACAATTCTTTAACTGAGCACTAAAAGCAGAACGGGATCCTTTGGTGGTGAGCTCAAGGGTAGGGAAGAAGCACTGATCTACACTCTTTGTGCACAAGCTAGCTGTAAAAGCCAGCATTGGAGCTCTCGGGGAATAGGATTTCCTTTAATCAGCTGACTCATTGGAGAACCCTTTATTAGTCTATTCCTTGCAGATAATCTGGATTCTGATGTACCAAAAGGAAGGTGTGTTCTATATCTGTGCACTGCAGAGCTTTGTGGACTATAATGGGTGTCCAAAGGTATTTTCCCCATTAACTCATTAAGCCAGCACAGTTGAAGACTCAGCAGAGGATGAGAAATGAGCAGCCAGGGGAAGCAATGCAGTTCAGTTCATAATAAAATACAAGCTACTTTTTAGCCTGGTTAACTGAAAAGAAATTAAAACAACTATCAGCTTTGGGGGAAGGAAAAAAACCAATGATAAAGAGCAAATGGCAAAAGTGGATTATTTCAGTCAGAGTTACTTAGCAAAAGGACTGCCTATTTCCCACTCTTGCACTCGATGTTAATGAATTCTGCCAATAATTGTCCAGGGAACAGGATTAAGTCATATATGACATAAATAAATGTGTTTTTCAATGCAAATTTTAAAAAATCATAACATACTAAAAATAGTAGGATGTGAGCTAGCCATAAGTGTTCTTCAAATACTGAGCTAAAAAAACCTTCAGACGAATGTGACCAGCACTGAAGATTTTTTGCAGTTGGGATCTTTGTAGTATGCCACAGCCGTCAGTGCAATCAGGTTCAGGAGCCACGGTCTCCTTTGCAGCTACAAGATTCACAGAATTTTATAGCTTGATTTTATACTACCAAGTGAAGATGGTGATTTAACAATAGGCAAGTGCTGCATCAGCAAACATTAGGTTAGAAACTTCAGCAGAACAATGGGCCTCTGATCTTCAGAACTGTTGAGGGGAGATCCAGAAAAAGGCCTTTTGCTCCAAATGCAACTTCTTCTTCACTCTGGTGCCCAAGACTCTTCCACTGAGTGCAGCCAATAGTAATTATCAATACTGAGGCATACTCACACAGAAATACAAAGGAAGCCCTCAAAACCCTGCCAACAGAAGCAAATCTACTTTAAAAATATTCCATGTGATGGCCAGGTCTTGACTTTCACACCCTGATTGCATTTATATACACAACAAGCTAGCCCGGGATAGAAAGAGAGCACCCCTGAGCTCTCTGACCCACACTGGCTTGCAAAACACCTCTGTTTTGCATCATTAAGAAGTGTTTTAGACTCATTGTCTGGGTGAGGAGTCCCATTGCCGGGTTGGGCTTGACATGGGGTCCCAGGCAGGGTAGGGGAGTCATGGGAGGGCAGGTTCAGGGCTGTAGGTGTCTTCAGGATCCCAACCCCCACTTGGTGCATTCCTTGAGGAACGGCGGCACCACACAATTGAGGCAGAGTTGACTTTGGTCTGGCTGGTTTCAGTCCAGGTCACACCAGGACTGTTATTTACATTTGCACCAGGAGGAAAGTGGCATGCTAAAATGCAAAACACCTGGCAGTGGCTAAACCAGCTCTTCTTCCAAAAGATCGGGTCACAGCTGGGGCACGGTGTCTGGGTGTCACCTCCTTCCCCAACTCTCTTTACTGTGCAGTCAAGCAGCAGCAACAAAACCACAGCTAAATATGGTCTTCTTGAAGGGAGCTCTCATCTTTCCCCGTGTACAGTATCGTCCACCCAATGTCCCTGGTTCGGCACTCAGCTGCCTGCTTGCCACACTAGCACCTAGTAAAGTGATGCTTCATGTGATTGCTCAGTGATTCACTGCCTTGTTTGGATTTTCTGGCTCCTGGGCTCGTGTTTATCAGCAAAACACACACTCTCCAGCGTCAGGCTTTAAGCGGATTGGAGCCATACAAAATGCCTTTGAGCAAGATGCTCTACACAGTCAGGCATAAATAATGTCTATTTAATTGAGCAACAGCACCTCTTTTATTTACATGGCTTCACCCTTATGTCATTCATCATGTGCTTTCCGCTTTCCAAAATGTAAGATGTGATAATGAACATGCAACTGAAGATATGTTGTTTATTTTCTTTTCGAAGCTCTAATTCTTCATCTCTGTTGTACAGTGTTCATGGCAGGTCGACTGATCACGGGGCCCTGCAGGTAGGATTCACTTCACCTCATTTAAACTGCTCTCCTTGTTTCCCAGAGGGAAGCAGGCAGGGTTAACCAATAGCTCCAGGGTGATTCAGCTAACACAGGTTACATGAATCATGGAGATGCCTCTCTCCCCACTGACAACAGAGGGATGAGGAGATGAGTCTCTCTGCACTAATGCTGGTTTTAAACTGCACTGTCTGAAAGCTATAGTGGCAGTCAAACAAAATTAAGAAATCCCTAATGGCCTAAAGGCTAATTTTTACAATGATTTTTACTGATGCCCTCTTCAGGTGGGCAATCAGTAAGACAAGGTTTAAGATTTAATCATTGCACATGATTAAAACTTTCCTGCTCTAGTACAGGAGGTGCATAAATGCACAAGCAACTTGGCTATAAAACTGGAGAAACCAGTACCTGTTTGGCAACAGGGGGCTTTTCCCAGTAGCTCCTGGGACACTTCTGGGGAGGAATTACTCCTGCCCATCCACACTGACCAAGCACCAACTGCTGTTTCTTCACATCCTCAGATATATGGCAACATGGCTTGTGGAGTTTTCTGTCCTGATTCTGCAAGCCAGTGAGTGCTGCCAGTGCATGGCTGCGGACATGTCCTGCCCCATCCAGCCAACCTCCTGGACAAGGGACACCAGCATGTTTTTCAGGGAACACACTCAATAAGATAGCAGCAGTTACAATGCTATGAGCTTCAATCTTGCCCCACAAAGCCAGTTCCTCAACACTGAAGGCTCTTGCATTCTGTAGGAGCCAGAAAGGGGTGGCACAGCTGCAGCAGGATCTTCTTGAGTCCTCTAGCTAGGACACATGCACACACGTGTGATGATGCTCAAGCTTCTGGGTGACCTCCTACAACTACGACTGGTTTGTCTTTTGCTTTCTCTCTATTGTTTCAATCAAATCTATTAATTTTGAAAGCAGGCAATAAACAGAGGAGCTGGGAATAGAAAAAAAAGCCATCATTAATAACTAATCAACCATTTTGATGGCTAGCAGAACTTTCAATAATTTCACTGCATTGCACTCCAGTGTAAATCATGTTTGTACAAAATGTACCTCTCTGTAATAATGTGTGGGACAATGCCATCCTTTCCAGAAACAGTACACTCTGCAAGGTTTCTGTCATGTTTTCACTCCTTCATGGCAATTAACACATTATTTAATACTTTCCGAGCATTTTTTACACTAAAATTTCCCATGAATAAGGGAGGACTTGTTCTCATCATCTCACCGAGCATGCTATTGATTAAAAGAGGTAAGTGACTAGAAAAAAAAATGTGTCGCTTGTGTGTCAAGCCCATTTCTCAGGGGAGCTGCTCTGAAGCTGGGTACCTGACACACATTGTTCCCCTGAAACACAAAATTAGAGAAACTGGTAGACAAAGGTTTTGATTCCTTGAGCCTGTGGAAGTAGACAAAGTCCTGTTTTTCACAAATCCTCTGTGTTACTGGAAGTTTAATCAACAGTCAGGCTGGCAGACTTAAAAGCCAAAAGCAAAATAGCTAATTCAAAGTCACAAGCTCAAGGGATGTATTTCTAGCATGACTTATGAACTAGAGCTGGTTGTTGATGCTCTACAAATCTCAGTTCTATGTAGCTGAGCGAGCACTTGGAGCTGAGCAAGCGAGGTGGCCCCGCCGTCCCTCCCACCGCACTGTGCCCTCTCTGCAGCCTTGGGCTGATGGATTTTAAACAATTCTGTCACACTCTAAAGTGAGACCCACAAACATGAACTGAGATGATCAAACATACCAGAGTGAACAAAGAGAGAAGCAAGGGGGAAACAGTACAGACACGTCCCATTGCAAAAGGCAGAGAAAATATTTTGATCTCCTAGTTACAAGCCCACTCCTGGTTGACTTCTGACCCAAGACTCTGCTGCTGACAATTACATCACCACTGCTGGCCACTATAATGCTGCCTCCAGTAGCTCTTTGCCTCGTTAGCAGGGTATGCACAAGGGCAGCTTCGACTCAGTGAGCCAGTGCAGGGAAGTGGGCTCCTTCAGCAAGGAGATCAGAGCAGCTAAGGTAGGGTCTGGCACCGGATTGCCTCCTGTGCTCTCCCTCACTCACAGTTTAATGAAAAGATTAAGCTAAAATGAGAAGCACCTTAGGGGACAAAATGTTCTTCCATTAGAGGATCACATGGAAAAAGTCTGACAGCGTACCTGAACATCTTCAAATATCTGCTCCTGTGAAATACCTCTTTCTTCTCTCACACTGGTGTACATCAGAAGCCATCCTTAAAATAAGTCAGAGTGAAGCATAATCGAGATTTAAAAACATGTCCAAATTATGCAAAGGCAAAGTAAAAGTCCACATGTTCCACAGAGGATGAAGACCCTGTGCCCCATATACCTGAACATTTCTGGTTCAACAATACTGCGCAACGTCTTTGCCTGGATACTTCTCACCCTTCTCACAGAGAACAGAACTTTTCTACTGCCTTCATTACCCTGGAGTCTCTCTGCTGTCTTTTCTTGCCTCACAGGAGGCCTTCAACATCACCATTGGATTATTTTCTGATTAACCACGACTAGTATTGTCCTTGTATGTTGCATGTAACTTTTTAGCTTGTTAAACTTCTAGCTGAGTAAAAAAAAGAAAAACTATGAGAGAAAGAGGTCAAGAGGCAGAGTGTCAGAGTGACATGTCCTACTCTCAGAATAGACTTCTTGAGATTATGTAGGTTCAAGAAGTCCCTTATTTGCAATATTATATCATTTGCAGAGTGTCATTCTCACTTTTTACATTGCCAGGGTTCCAGGAAAGTGCCCTCTTTGGAAGTCCTTAGACTCCCAGCTCCCAGTGTCTCAGTCTTTCAGTGACTATGCTATGGAACCAAGCCTTCTCAGCCCAAAATAACAAGGAGAGACCTATGAGCTGCACCATTTCAGGTTTCCAAAGAGCTCCTCAACCATCAGAGACATAATAGTTCCTTTTCACCTAGCGTATAGGCAGGGGGGTATTTCTTCATCTCCCTGATAAACCAGAAGTTTCCCCATGGGTGCCCTTGCACGGGCTGACTCCAAAACCCTTGCAGCTCCACCTGAGGTGAGCATCACTCTGTTCACATCAGGGGCTGTGGAACACAAATACAAAGTCATGTGTGGGCTGGTTCAAATTCAACAGAAAAAGGAGCCTGCATGTTTGATCAGCTTCAGGCTAAAAGTCTGTGGAACTGGGGTAAAGTAGGGATGAGGATGTGGAGATGAGTACAGCCTGTATCAACAGCATTTTGTCAGTGACGAGAGCTGAGACAAGATGAGGTTACTTCTCCCTCACCCAGGAAGCAGTTAATGTTCAGAGGTAACAGACATGAAGTGCAACTTTCTGTGAAGGAGATGCCTGGTTTGAATAAAACTGGGTTTTGGATTTTTTTTTTTTTTTTTTTTTTTCATATTTAAAGAACACTGGAAAGCATTTTGCTCAGTGAGGAGAAAAGGTCCTGAAAGGGTAGATACTTAACAGACAACATGTGAGAAGTGAGCTATTTTTATGGGTTGCTCTACATCTTGAATATACTCAGCAACACTCTGCTCTTGGCCTTACAACTATAATTTCATCTCCAGGTCATAACAGTGGTTTCTCAGTGGCAGCTGCATGTATCACAGCTCCCTGCAGAAGATGCTTTTCCACCATCACTGGTTCAGCACCCAATACTGGGAGCTGCCTTGTCCTGGCCCTGGCTTGGTCTAGAAGGAATGGAACTAACAATCACATATCCTTTTTTAAAAGAAAAAAAAGAAACACGGTGACAATGACAATCATAGCCATGTGTGGAGACTCACAGTCACACCAGTTCTGTGCATTGCGTAGCAACGCAAAAGACAGAATAAACCCAACCTCAGACACAAGAAAGTAAGATATAGTGCTTTGCAGAGTCAAATGCAATGCCCTGTCTCTAATATTAATTACTAATTACATTAGAAGCCGCACAAATCACCTGGTAGTGCCCTTTTTATTTATTTAAAGTCTGCGTCACTACTTTGGTTTTTGCCTTTCCATGATGCACTTGTGGAGTGTATACTTCCCTGCAAAGGGAGCAGCAAGTTCCCAAAACCCACCTGTTTAAATACACAAACTGTCCTATATGCATTTGAAGGAAAACTGATTTATCAAACACCAACATACATGGTGAAATTCCTGAGCAGGTTGAACAGACCCTCCTGCTTGCTGTCACCTCGCCAGCTGCAGTGGAGGGAGGAGCTGCCAAGGTCAAAACTTCATGGAAACACTCACAGCTGCCACAGGAGCTGTCTCCTGCAGCGCTCAGGCAAGCCAGGGACTTCAGCTGCTACCCCAGCCAGGGAATGTGCAGGAGGTTGCAGCTGAGCCAGCCCGACCCAGAAAATTCGGGGGTCATCATCACATCTTTACATATTCAAGTCAATATGGCTGTAAGTGACAGCAAATGTAAAAAAGCTCAGTCCAAGCTTTTATTTAATGCAACAAGTGTGAAACATCTTAACAACATAAATAACCACTGCTAATACTTGGTGTTACCCAACAGCTGAACTAGGTTATACTATTTTTCAGCTTAATTGGGGATAGCCCAATATATAAATAGATTGTGGTTATGTTTAGCTGGGAACAAGGATTAGAGACTGGCTTAATACAGAAGTAGATCCTGATTTCCGCTTTGGAAATAGAGAGGGATTAACTTGACAACAACAACAGATCACACACAGTGATGAACCAGCACATCATGGGTTTTACTACTCAGGGATGTTTGTCAATGACAGTGCTCTGACACCTCTGCTGTTTGTGTCATTTCCTGTGCTAAAAAAGGGCATCCCTTAATTATTATGAGACAGGTAAGTACTCCAAGGGAATAACACTGAAGGTTAATTATTGCTGACACTGAGGGCATGCACCAGGTACTAGAGGGCACCTGTTATACTCCTTGTGCTGCCTCTCATTAGCAAGGCACTCCCTTCAGAGCAGCAGCACGTGGCTGTCAGAGGTTGCACTGCAGTTTTATTCAGACATCTGGAGCAGATCTCTGTATCATTAGGTCTTTGGCTTTAAATCAGTAAAATGACACAGGCATAACACAGTGCTTGTGAGGAGTATTGGAAAAAGCACTTAAATTATTTAAAGAAATCATAACTGATGTGGAAAATATTGTTGAAATAATAATTCGCTTCTAACTGTTTAAAACAGGACTTCTGAAACAGTTACAAAGCTGGAGATTGAAAGAATTGGAAACAACATCATTATTATTTGACATACACAGTCAGAGACCAAGCTGCATTGTGCCAAGCACTAAGCAAACATATATCAAAAATATAACCATTGTCCCAGACAACTGTCAGCCTCATTATTAAACTAAAGGCATGGGAAACAGAAGGAAACAAAGGGAGAGCACTGGTCAAAAAGAAAGGCAATAGGCAGAGCAAATCAACATCACAACAGGCATCCAATATATGCAAAATAATCAATTACTTTTATGCAAACTTTAGCAGAGAATGAAATAGCTCTGTAATATATAGGCATCTTCTAGGCACAAGGGACAGCAGACAAAAAGGCATGGAAGAGTGAAAACTGCAGATAAATTCTCTTTCATTGCTACCAATAGGAGATTTTTTGCGGAGAGGGGACCAGAGTTGAGTACATTTTCTAACAGAATTCTAATTAGCTTTGGGATTTTTTTTAAATAGCTTTTTGGAGCTTTACATTACCTATAGAATTTATCATCCAGTTTCAGGCCATGTTTGTAACAACAGAACGTTTGATCTCAGACAGTCTGTTAGTCTGAGACCTTCTTGGATTTGGATTTCTCAAAAACAGAAATCACAGAAAAGAACACCTTGCCACTATTTAGGTTTCTCCATTTTTTTTCCTTTTTTCTTTTATTCTTATTTTTTTAATGTTTAAAACACCTTAATCTAAGTTTACAGAAATGCGCAATAATTTCTGGATGCCCTTATACTTTAATACTTTCTTCAATTCCTTTCTTAAATTTTTTACCATAGAAAAAGGAGTGTCAAAAACTAGTTTCTTACCAAGCCTATTGAGCTGGGCACAAAAACCTGTGCCTGGAAACATAAAATCTGTCCTATTAAAAGACCAAAGACTTTCCTATGTAAGAGCACAATGAAACATAAAAACAACCACAATGGAAAAAATGGAATAGATTTACAGTTTTAAAATAGCATTCATGATACAAAACTTCATGGGTCTATTTAAATTTCAACAAAAAAGTTGGGTATTTTTTTTCATTGCTACAGAATGAATTCATTGTGGGTTTTAAGTGCCTTGATTTAGAAGTTGAAGGCAATTTTTATTAATAGCACATGTGACCCCAATACAAGAGATTCCTGTGGCAGATTTCCTGGCTCCTTAAACAGACACCCTTGGCATCAGTAGAAAAAAGGGCTGCGTAAGAGCTGCTGGCAAGGGGGGATCCCTGTGCCACCTCACTGCTCTCCCACAGGCAGCGCAGGCTGGAAACTTCCTGAGGACAAGGCGTGAACGAGCTTCCTCTCCCATCTGGAAGGAGATTCCACACGAAGATACTCACGAGCCACGAGGGTGCCTGGGTCCGAACCACCCGTGGCGACAGGACCTCAGGATGCTGCGCTGCTCGAGGGCACACTCAGCCTTCGGGAGGCACAGTGAGCACAGTGCTCAGAGGAACGAGAGGAAGGAAAGGCCACCTTGTGGGCTGTCACTGGCTGTAGCTGACAGCTTTAATCACTTTTGAATAAACTCTGTTTATTCTAAGAACTCTGACTTACAGCAAGTGCTGGCAGAATAGGACTGACACCATCACTGAGGTCCCTCTGGTTATTGTGTATGATTCAATTTATGTCAGCCTTTTCATGGAAATAATTCTTGTGAGCCAAGCAAGAAGAGAAAATATACTTCTCCCGCCTACTCAGGAAGGCAAATAGCCACCAGGAAAATCCTCTGTCCAGCAGAGCTTGACATTATGGTAAAGGCATTATCAAAATAAATGTCCGACAAGCCGCCTTATCAGAAAGCCTGGGAGGTGTGCTCCCTGAACCTACAGATCCCAAAACTCCCCCTCTTCAGAGAAAGCTGTGTTCTGCTGCATGGCCACCAAAACAGGAGACCAGGAACTGCAGTGGGCAGCCAAGGGTAGTCACACCTCCAAGGCGCCTCTTCACAAAAAGGGACAGATTTCCTTAGAGAGCCCTGAGGCTGAAAGGTAGACATTAGTCCAAGAGGCATCAGAAAACTCTTGGGTAAAATCTTTAGAAGGGCAAGGAAGAGAGAAAAAGCAAAACGAACATGTTAAGAAGAGCATCATGCAGTCACAGAGCAGGGGTGAAAGAGAGCCCAGGGCTGCAATGTCCCTCTATACCTCTGAGGTATAGAGGGAATTTAAGGAATGCCAAAAACTGATCTGATACTGTTCTAAATGCTTTTTTTTCTTCTTGTTATAAATTTGGTGCTAGAGTGGTTTCTGGCCCTAAGAGATTAATTCCAAGCTGTCCTGGAGGTAAAAGGGTAAGAGCTATCATTACCACTGGAGTCTCTGAAATGAGCTACATAAAGACTCAGACTAACAAATGAAAAATTCTGGCTGCTGATGCTCCCAGTACACAGAAAGAGTTGTCATGAGTTATGACAGCTCTCAGGAGAGGGGAGAGAGATGCCAGCATTGCAGAACCCCTTTACATTTATAATTTTATATAAAGTTTCCGGTGGAAACATTTTGGCACATCTACACTTGAAAAGATCCATAAAAACCTTGTCTGAAATATGTTTATGCTTTTCAAACTTTCCTTTCTTTGTATATGCTAATATCTCGATAATCGCCAGTCACCTAACTCCAAGGCCATTCCAGTGGTCCATAAGCCAGTAAGCAGACGGAGTGAGGGAATTTTTTTGGTGCTTTTATCACAAAGAGAATTCAAGGTAACAGAAACTCCCTGGCAGGGGTCTGAATTAATGTGGAATTCTTTTACCGACTCTCACTACCCAGGTGTCCTCTCCTCCTTAGCAGCACAGTTACCTTCTCTGGTCATGGCATATATTGGCGTAGGCAGTTCTTGCTCCTGAAAAGCCAGCTCTTAAAACACACTTTGGAGGATCTGAAGGCACAGGACATCCTTGTGACAGAGGGGACTCGGGGTGAAGTCACCCTGCAGCCAGGTCTGCAGCAATGTGACAGAGACTGGAAAGCAGAGACAGCACAGAGAGCCCCAGGGGCTTGCTTGGCAAACAGGGGAGATGGCAGAAGAAAAAAAAGCAAACAGATAATGAAAAAGGCATCTGCTGCAAACTAAGCATTGCTAAGCAGGGCATGGCAGGGAGGGCAGTCCCTCCTCAGCCAGTGCCAGCATTGGGCAGGGTCAGGGAGGGTCCTGCAGCCAGAGCACACAGCAGGAATCTTACAGACATGATAAAAGCTCAGTACATGCCAGATAAGGCTTGCTGGTAGAATAAAAGATCCATAGTGCCATGAGCATGACGCTGTACTAAATGTATGCATCACTCTTCAAAGCCTTTCCAAAAATGACACATTATCTCAATGCAGATGTTTCTTTATGTATTATTCCCTTTTCATATGTTTACTTTTCCTCTTACAGGCATTTTCTGGCACTTAGGTAAATTAAAAAGTAGATTGCAGAACTGTCAAAGGCCCAGGCAGTTGTCATGATAACAGGGGTAACAGATATTACATATTCTTTTATGGCACAGACCGTCCTCATGGACCTTGCTGGTGGGATGAGTGTAAAAAGAATTACTACACAATTAAACTAACCGTAAAAAAAGAAAAAAAAAGGAGGGTGACAGAAGGTCAGAATAAATTATGTGGAATATCAAAATGTCATAGCCGAAACACTATTCTGTGTTTGTCTTTTTATCAACAAACATTTTAACAGGCAGTGGAATGTTACATCCCCTGACTGCTTCTGAGCCAGTTCTTGAGCACATGGGCTTTGCATGAGTTTACACATGCAGTGGTGAATGTGTAAAACCAGATTTACACACAGAGCTATACCACTGTATATGCAGAAGGAAAGATAGCTCAGATGCTTTCTCTTTTCTTTTCTTTTTTGTTTTTTTTTTTTTTTTAGGGCTTCTTTCTTCCTTAGTGCTAAAAGATGAGCAGAAGAATCAGTTGGCATTGTAAAACAAGAAATGTAAGTTAGGTCACAGATCTAAAAGCTACAATTGTGGGCCAGAGGCTAGAATATATGCAAAAATATTTGTGTATGCATGTAGACACAGTCAAGTTTCCATTCTAGCTTTTTCCGTGTCAGAAAATAAAGAATTTCAAGCAATTATACAGACGTTTAAATAGCTGTGCACTTTATAGCTTTCCATTTTGTGTGGTCTTGCTTTATTTCATGTGTGCCATTTAGCACCTCCTGTTGCCAATGGTTTGGAGGAACCCAGTTCTAGGAGCTTTCTATTCATTCACTGCTGCAGCAGACACCAAGCAACAATGTTGGCTGTAACAGCACATATACTCAAGTCATGATTCATTATTTTTGGTTCCTGAGAGTATACATGATCCTAATCAAATTCATCTGTAAGTGAGTCAAGTGTGCTTGATTAATGCTAACGAGGAAAATCAGAGGGCAGATAGGCATGTAATTTCTGCTTCCTTTAAAAAACATACTGGAAACTGAAAACCTATATTGGTGCAAAGACTATTTCTAAAACATTAACTATGTTTTGTCTTTCTGTATCTGCCAGCTGTAAGTACTGACAGGTTAGGAGCAGGATTTCTCCACTGCTGCTGCAATGTGATTTTTCTTGTAGAGATGTATGTGTGTCTAATTTTGCAGCCACATCACAGTTTGTCCCCGAGGCCATGAAATATTTATAGGGATCCTTCTATGTATTTCAATTGCAGCAAGCATTACAGTCCCACATTCTGAAAAATTAAATTTAGACATCGTGTCCCCACAGATTTCAGTAGCAGGAACCTAAATAACTTGCAGAATCGGGGCTACCATCACCCACCCAAGAGGTACAAAGTGAAAAACAGTTTGCAACCGTCTGCGTTAAAAGCCACCATTAACAGTGACTAACAGACCTCAGCAGCAGCACTGATGAGGGTTCCACAGGCCCCAGCCATGCCACAATCCTGGCCTGCAGCTGATGTCTGTAAACACAGGTGGGCACGCAGAAATAAGCCCAGTGGGTGTAGGTAACCATGGGTATGACACAGAGCCCTCTACAGTAACAACTCTCTTACGTAAACCTTTTGCTGGAAGCCGCAGTGCCCAGACAGAGGTGCCAGCAGCAGCGGGGAAATGTGTTATTCTGGCATCAGCACAGGCTTCTTTTCCTGGAAGCGCACGTGTGACTCCACAGGCTGATTTACCGCAGCTCCAGTGCCTGCACTGCAGGTCTGTGGCTGCTGTCTCGCAGTATTCCAGGAACCTGCTCGTGACAAACAGCAGACAGTGTCGCTGCAGGCTGCAAAACAGCTTTTCACAGCAGCAACACTCTGCTCCTCCAGCGCTGCAGAGCAGGGAGAGCACAGCTGGGACATGATCCTGCAGTGCCTGGGCTCAAACCCCTTGGAGGGAACAAAATAAAACCTGATTGGCCTTACCCCACTCTCAGCTTTAGGCAGGAAGGGTTCTACACTGAGCCTGGCAAGGAACTGTGCAGCAGATAGGAAGTTACTATGGTCACGTCTAGCACTTGTAACCTATACGTTATTGTGAGTATAGAAAAGGCAATGACTGGATCAGTCCTCGTATCTATCCTGGTGCAAAAGAGCAAAAACGTGTGCATGAGTCCTTTAAGTGCAATACAAATGGGAATTTGGGTGACCAGCACTAGTGAAACAAGTTACCAAACCCCATTAGAATGACAGTACACCTGAGGGTTATAGGCATATAGAACTTTGCCTTAACAGTGCTCTCACGTGCTTAAAATTCTGCACTGTGCATGCCCTTGGGTGCGACTGCTATGGCCAAGATTATCATAACTCTTCTGCTGAGAATCACAGAATGGTCACTGTCTTGACAGCTTGGTCCCTCAGGGACCCCTAGCACATATCTGAAGTATTCTGCAATATCCATTTAGCAAAAAACAATCAAATTAAAAAACCCTACCCCAAAGAGTAGTCATGTCCATCCTGAAATTAATTCCAACAGGGTTTTCATAGCAGCCTTGTGGGCAGAGCACTCATGCAGGAAAGGGAAAGCAGTACCTATTCCTCTCTTTCCCTGGAAAGGGACCCAGAGCCATGTACAGCCTTGGCTGCTGCTGCACTGTACCCCCAAAGAAGTGACACAGAACCCAAAGAAGGAGCTCAAGACCACCATCCCAAACTGAATCTTCTGACCACTACACTACATTCCTGCTTTTATAGATCAGACTGTTTTCATGAAGATTATCAACATGCTGTGTGAGTTTTGGCAAGCAGCTGCTCTCAGTCACCTGCAATTTTTCTATAAACCAGGGGCTCAGGCATGCTCCTGAGAAGAGGAAGCTGCAGAGCTGCATTCCTTCAGCATATGGAGCTCCCCTATGGAAGAATGGTGAAAGGAACACACTATTAACTGAAAGGTTGCCTTACTTTCCATGCAGATCCCTCTTTTCATGGCTGAAAAAGAGAGAAAGATAACAGAACAGGGTGCACACAGGCATTAGGTGTGATATTGTGGGTTGTTCTATTAAGGCTAGGCCCCCATGCTCCCCCTACGCTGCAACAGAAGAGCTCACACACTCATTTTTGGATCCAGCCTTCTCCCTTTCTGACACCCCCAACAAGTGCGGGACATGCTGCTGTGATTGCACCCATTGAGCTGTTCAGGCACCAGACAGTACTGGTGGGGGACTCTGAATCCCATCTCACACAGCACTTACCAGCCATCGGTTCTGAGAAGCATTAGAGAATTAGAGCACTCATCCCTGGTTTGGGGCGTATTGACTATAGGACTCTGGGGTCAGTTGTCTTGAAGTTCCTTATGCAAGGTCACCCAAAAAGGGCTTTTGGAATCTGAACACTCTGCCTGCCTTCCTTTTACACTCTCCTCAAAGAGCTGAGGGAATGCCTGACTTCAGCTGAGGGGAAACTAAATATTTTTGTTTGGATAATACCTTCCAGGGAATGGATGCTTGGAGACAACTAGCAGCAAGCTTGCTTGTCCAATTAATTTAGTGTCTAAAAGCTGTGGATTCAATCCTCTTTGTATGTGTATAATCAAGACTGTCTTGTGTCTCCTACAGTTTGGAGCTTTGGTCACTCATCATTGTCTAGTTGAAGAGACTGCTCCAAGCTCCATTAGGTTTTATCACTCTCTTCATGGATTTTCTGTTTTGTCTGCTGACTTACTGTTGTCCCATCTCCTTCCCCATCTATTGACTTAAACCATATGGGTGGAAATACATCAGAAAGTGCAGTAAAAGAGTTGCAATCTGTGGTAGCACCCCCTGCTCCTGCAAGGGGCAAGCCAAATCTCTTACTTGTGCACTAAGAAAGTTTAGGATGTTGCTTCAAAACTGGACCAAAAATCTATGAGCTAAATATCAGCCTTTTTAACCCATTAAGTGGAACAGGAAAGTCTTTTGGTGCAGCTGTTTCAGTGTTGCTGCTGCCCATAGCAGTGTGGACAGAGGAGTAGCTTAAGCAGACAGAGCCTCTTGTGGGCCTCTCAGTTCAGGGTTTTTTCTGTGCAGCATCTTGCAATGACTAACTTTTGCCGCAACTGCCTTAATGTGTGTTTCTATATGCAAATCTGTCAGCCTGACAAGAGTCCATCACAGCTTTTGGCTTTGAAAACATCTCTTCTATATCAGCAATGCGGGCAAACAGAAGGCACAACCACCCTGATTAATTAATCCCCTCACAGCACCTCCTAGCAACCCAAGGCTGTTATGCTAACACTTCCAGCCGGAGCTTGTAAGTGTATAACTTAACCACATGGGAATGCACTGTCTCACTCTCATGAGCTCAGAAGGCTTTAAAGGAAACATTACCTACCTCAAGGCTTTCTCTGAGATGCCATCAGCGGCTGGACAGACAGCATGACCAACAGACAGTCACAGCAGGCAGGAAGTGAAGGTCTGAGACTAAAATATGTAGTTAATTAGCAGATCTTGCATTCTCCCAACAGGCTATGAAGACACAGCCCTCAGCTCTGTGTCCACTACAGCAAATGACAAGGAATTCCAGAGAACAAATAATGCCTTTTTGGAAGGCAACTTAACCACTGAATTTGCATCAGGGAGTTTGCACAGCATTAAGTGCCAATAAGCAGCTGGAGACATGCCCATCCAAGATGCATGGCAATTCACAACTTCCATGGATTTTTGTTGCTCTGGCACACACTGTGTGTGTGAGAGCAGTCACCAGGCTGCATATTCCAGCAGCACTGAAGCTTCTCAGATGCACTAGCAACAGCAATGTCACATCCTTCCACTTCCTGAAATACTACATTAAATCCTTCTGCCTGACGTGGCATTGACAGGTTTTTAAGGTGCTACTTCAGAATGTCTTCAGAATGTAACCTCGTGTTTTGAAGATATGTCTTTTACTAGAAAATATTAGTGGAGAGAGGCATCTCAGCCATCCTGAAGTATGAGGAGAAAAGTATCTGTCTCCAGCGTTTACACTTGAGACAAAGCAGGAGACCCCGACACCAATGCTGCTGATTTACCTCCAGTAACTGCTTTACATTGGAATGCATATCCACCTGCAGGGCTGCCCCAGCTGTGGGAGGTCAGTTTACATCTTCTTTGCTGAAATTAATTAACATGAGGAGCAGAGATTTATATAATAATTAATTAATTTTCAACATGCACTGTTACCAGAAAACCCAAGGAATGTTTACAACCAGTGGATCTCCAGGAAATAATAATATACACAGAGATCATTTGAGATTAAGGCTCCTGCCTGTCATCATACACATGAATGTGCATCTGATAGACTGGCACAACTGTAACAGCTGCAGATCATTCTGTGAGCCTGGAGTGCATAAAAGGGTGTCTCAGGAGTCCTCACCCATATTACCACCGGTTATAAATGGATGTTTCTGTTCTAACATTTGCAAATAATTTTTAATAACTAGAAATCTGGGGTTTTTAGTTTTTCATTTAAGCATAATGAAATGCCTTTTACTGTCATTGAATTCTTCTCTGGTAATGAGAGGCACATCAAAGTGATCTGGGAAATGCTGGCACTCCTCCCTCCAGGCAGCTCTGCACTACCCACTTAGGAGATTGGGATGGTTCCTCACCAGACTCGTCTCCTCTGAGCAGCACGTCACGTCAGTAGCTGTAATGTCATCTTCTCTGCAGGTCTCCTCTCACACACATTTCTAGCACCACTAATATGTGTCTCCCCTCCTAAAAAGGACAGAGAGATCCTTTATTGAGCATAGACAGCCAAAAGATGGAGAAAAGTTTTCCTTTCTCAAGTCCAACCACTCACAGAAGCATTAGGTGGAAAACTCGAGGTGGGAGTGGGAAGATACTGGGGTGGGTTTTTGTAGGGAGCCAGTGGGGTGTCAGAAAGCATCAGCCACTGCACCTGGCCTGGGGCGGCACAGGCAGCATCCCCACACAGCCTCCCACAACCACAGCCACAGAGCACCGGGACAGTCCTCAGGAGCTGGTCTGGGGGACAGGAGACTGCTCTCCTTGCTCCAAGGCACGGCAAGATCAGAGCTTCTGATCAGCACAACTCACCAGCACGACAGCTGTCCATTGCAAATCACATACTGAATTCTCTCCATCAAACTCCCTAAGGACAAAATACGTTTCCTGGCCTGACAAATCATGTGGGGAGCTGGAGGAGGGGGAAGAAATTACTTTGAATATTATCTGATTGAAAGGAAGTCCTCAGCCTTCCACTCTGCCGTGCCCAGGGCTGGCATGGGTCTCCACACCCTGACCTGGGGGCAGCTCCTTGCTGGCCACAGCCAGGAGCAGGAGGGTGCTCCCACAGCCAGAGAGGGAACTGGAGAGTGTCAGAGGAGCTGAGAGGGCATTTCTTCCAGTCTAAGAGGAACATTTGCTCACAGTATCTTCTCATCCTCCTTCCCACCTCCTAATTTTTTGCTTCCTGACCTATCTCCTTGTAAGAAAGGAGAAAGGAGAGAGAAAGAGTTCCTATTGCAGATGTTCTGCAGGGCTCAGCAGAAGCCTGTAGTGGGTCCAGAGCAGTTCCTGCCTCTCTGGCAGCACAACCACCCTCAGCCACACCAAAACAGGACCTGCTGTTGACAGCTGCTGGTAGCAGCCAGGGGCTGGACATTGGGTAATTAAATTTTAATTTTTCATTAAACCAGACTGTGCATCAGCCCTGTTGGCAGAGACTGTGTAAAAGCTGTACTCATTCAAACACAAGCTCTCACCAGTCCCAGCTCCAGGTGGCTCAGCAGGTTGTCACGGGTTTGGGCAAAGCAGAGCAGCACATATCTTTGGCTAACAATGAGCAACCTTTACAAGGGATTTCTGGTCACCAGAAGGTATCTGCCCAGCATCCTGCCTAATGAAATGGAAACAGCACCCACTTTGATAGGCAATTATCAGTGATGGAAGAGAATGTTCCCCACATTTTACCAGACTTTTCCCCGTGGCCTTTCTCTGATGGTACTTGCCCAGTTCTTACAAATGCACCTCAGATGTCATTACACTGGAATTAACACAGTCAGTTTTGGTTTGGATGCTGTAGAAGATGTGTCTTAGTGGGATGTGTACTGACCACACAGTGAGCACCTGGAGGTGAATCAACTGGGCATATCTGAAGAGACTAAAGGAGCAAGACACAGTAGTTCCAGATACTTTCCACAGCAGGTCAGCCCCCTGTATCTTGAACTCTATTCTGTTTGCAGCCATGCACTCTTAAGGTACAATGGCTCACAGGTAACAGGTAAAAACAGCTGGAGAGTGCCAGGCTTGCTTGAACTGACTCTGCGCATATTCATGATTTAGCAAAAAAACCCAAAATGTCAAACTTGAAGCATTGATCCTCTTCTGCTCAGATCTTATCCAAGGATTTCAGGAGAAGTGTGGCCTGAAAGAAATTTTGTGTGTGGTCTCAAGATTTTATTGCCTAATTGCAGTGTAGTAAGAATTAATTAAGTCCCACAGGACTCTGACCCTCCCAAATGAAACTCCAAGATCCTGGATCCTGATAGAATGATGCAAAGTGGCCAAATTTGGTAATGAATAAGTTGAGACCTTCCATGGTCTTAGCCACCACTGAGGGAAGGTTTGAAGGTTATAACGTTATGATGGAACAACCTCTTCCAACTATTACAAGATATTGTAATTCAGAGAAGTGCTCAGGCTGACTTAAATCACTTACAAGATCCTACTGACTTCTGCTGGCCCTGGAAACGAAAGGAACAGAGCAGCTCTTTGCAGCCATTTCTACTTTTTCCTCTTGGCTTCCAAGCAAGGCTTGGAGAAGGATGCCAGCATCAGCCAGATGTGCAGAGACACAGGTGCTCTGAAACTCAGCACTATGGCATTGAGCTTTTCAGTGTTCTCCCCATGCTCAGAAATCACAGCCCCAAGCTGGCTGCACAGGCATACTCTGCAAAGCCTGGGGAGAGCGGAGTACCTCAGCTGGGGTCCACAAATGCCTACAGCATCATGACAAAGGAAAGACACAAGGGCATTTTAATCATGGTGCCAAGTCTTTGACAACTAAACACCGACCTGAGATTATCTTCAGGGAATTTATTGGTTCGGGTAGGTGTTTAGTGTGATGAGATGTTTCACAGCTCAGCCTGCAGCTGTGGAGCAGTTTCAGGAGTCTGAGTTTTTCCGAGCCCACAGCAGCATTAGGGCAGTACTCAGGTACCCAAATTCCTTTGGTTCTGTAACCCACAGTGCCTGCACTTGTTTCCTGGAGCCGTCAGGTGCCCACGGTCAGTGTCAGCTGCAGCTTTGGTTTACAAACTCTGGTCGTTCCCATCAGTTATCAACCTGCACGGATGGATCATTCGTGGCCGGGAGGTATGACCCCATCGCAGCTCAGGACAGAGCCGCTCACCAGACCGAGGGACCTCCCTGTTTGCAGTGCAGGAACAGGGAGACTGTGCCTGACTGCTGCCTGGAAGGAGCGATCAGACTCACACAAGCAGAGTCACCTTCCTGGTGCCGGGCGCTCCCGCTGCACGACAGCGATCTTTTGCTGCCTTTGGCGTGTCCGGAGCCCATCCGCCGGCGCTCCCCGGCCAGGGCTGTGCCCTGCTCTGCTCTGCGCTGCTCGCCGGCCCCGGCACCGACAGACCGCGGGCAGCTGCTGCCACCCTCAGGTCACCCTCCCGGGAAGCCTCGCCTGCAGCCTTCGCTGAAGGCTGGCTCTCGAGCAAAAGGAAGTGAAAAGCGAGCGCAGCAAAGCTGCCGATGGTGGGACTGTCACACCTTATCGCCGTGCTGGCACTGCTCCCTGCGGACGCCCCGACAGGTTCCATCTGATGTGTTCTGTGGAGCAGCAGGAGCAGAGGCGTCTCTGACAGAAAAGGGCTCAGCAGGAGGACCGACAGGGCCACAGTCACAGAACCAATGAATTGTTTAGGTTGGAAAGACCTCCACGATCATAAATCCCAACTATTAATCTGGCACTGCCAAGTACAGCAATAGCTGTGTCCCCGAGTGCCACTGCACCACTTTCCCGGGCAGACTGTTCGGTGCTGGCGTCCCCTCAGGACTGAGTTCCAGGTAATGGGGCTCAGAGCAGAGCTGCAGCCAGGGAGCAGCACACAGTCCCTGTCTGCTCCATGATGCCTCAGCTCTCCCAAAACCCTCCCAGGCCAGCACACCCGGGCAGCCAGCCAGGCAACCGCAGCCAGCCTGCAGGAACACACCGCTCCAAACGAGCTGTGCCCGCCCCAGAGCGTGATACCTGCAAGAGCGAAACTGGAAACCAGAGCTAGAGAAGGAGGCGGCCTCAAGTCACCTCAATTCCCCACTTGCAATGCTCCAGGTAAATCCCCAGCTGAAATTAGAGGCACACCTTTACACTCCTCTTACCCAGCAGTAATTTTGCATTTGCAGCTAGAACCACTGCTGTAGCCAAGGTTGGAGAAAAGTGCTGCATCAAGCAATCCTAATTGCTTTTTAACAAGTGTTTTGCTTGCATTTATGCCACCAGGCACCACCTACATCAGCTTGTACCAGCTGAGGAGCATAGGCCCTGGCACAGGTGAGATGAGAGAGCAACAGGGGAGAAAACTGCCAGTGCTGGGAGGCAGAGTATCGCTCCAAAGGCAGACACTGCCCCTCCTCGCTTCCAGAGCTGCTGCACTGAAGGAGGAGGGATGAGCTTGGTGGAGAGAACTTGGCTTATGGCAGTCCTTTGCGGCAAGGGGCTTGGCTTTTACTGCCTAGTCAGTTAAACAAAAAACCTTGAAGTTTCAAGGTGGGTAAAATCTTTGGTCTTATTGCTCTCCTGCTATACCTGTGGTCTTTTCAGCTTTGTGATACCTCTGCAATTCTCCCTGGGAAGAAAAACAGATTAATTGTCCGAGGATAACTTTTACAGGCACGTCTCAGTGCAGAACTAAATAAGCTGTGTTCTGGGGGAAATTTTATGTCCTCTTGACCATGTATGCTTAAGTTGAGTGCTGGTGATACAGATTTTTTCTTGGGAGCTTCTTCCAAAGGTTGCTTGCCTGCTGAAGTAGGCGGAAATTACTTTTGCCAAACAAATTTTTTTCATAGGAGTGTCAAGTTCAGCAATATTTTAATCTCCAGCATGTTCTTCCCTTCTAATATATTGTCTGTTGAACCCTGAGACCGTCAAGGTAATTTCTGGACTGTGTTTAGCTTTCAAATCAAAGGGGAGATTTCGGAACTTGCAACACTTCAGCAGTTTCTTCAACAGCTTTTCAGACCATTAAATCTTGCAACATCTTTGGGAGGAGATACACACATTGCTTCTGCTTTTGAGTTATGTTTTTCTTTATTGTACAGCTATGCAAAGCAACATAGTTTGTCAATGGCCAGACAAAGAGTAGAGTTGTGGCTAAAAGCATCTTGAGGAAAGCTGGTGCTACAATTTTGGGCTCTCAGGCTTAGGCAATCTTCCACTGTTCATCTAGGCACTGCAGGCTCCTTGGTTAACTCTGGCTTCTGGAAGCTGCCAACACACACTTAGTAAAAGACCTCACAACTCTTTCCAGGCTCCTGATTTCATATTGATTTCATACTGATTTTCATACTCATACATATTGAGTTTTCCTCCACAAAGCAGGATTCCTGAATTCTTTCATCATATCAGATTTTAAAATCTCACTCTTCCTGAGCAGGTTCTTATGTTCTAAATCTATCACAGGTTCTAGATCCCAAGGAGCTGTTCATGAGTCAGTGACTGTTAGTCAGCCACAGGCCTTTCAGATCTGTACTTTCTCCATATTCCTAATACAGTCCAGGAGATCACTTACATTGGAAGGAGCCTTTGGAGGTCCTCTAGTTTAACCTTCTACTGAGAAAAGAACCAACTTCAATATTAGACCAGGTTACTCAGGATTTTGTTTCAGTCTGGTTTTGAAAACCACTAAGGATAGAGCTTCCACAGCCTTCTGGGAGGCTTCTTTCAATGTTAATATCTTCTGCTGTGTGTGTGTTTACTACTGTTATTGTTGTTATTATTGTTATTATTGTTATATGCAGTCAGGTTTTCTCATTCTACAGTCAATAACTGTCTCCTCTTACTTATTTGTTCTGCACCTCTGATAAGAGGTCAGATCCACCTTCTCTCTAAACCGCAGGACAGTTTAGACTTCCCCCACATACAGCCAAGTGTTGCACGGAATTTGACTAATTTATCTTCACACCTCTGCTACTAGATGAAGAGTTATTAATTGCACTTATGAGGTGGACCATAGATACTAAAGACAGCATTTAAAAGTCACAGAATATACTGAGTTGGAAGTGAGCATCAGGATCAGCAAGTCCAACTCCTGGCCCTGCACAGCACCATCTCCAAGAGTCACATGGTGTACCTGAAAGTGTTGTCCAAACACTTCTTAAATTCTGTCAGGCTTGGTGCTGTGACCACTTCCCTGGGGAGCTGTTCCAGTGCCCAAACACCCTCAGGGTGAAGAACCTTTTCCTGATATCCAACCTAAGCCTCCCCTGACACAACTTCAGGCCGTTCCCTCAGGTCTTGTCACTCACTGGTCACCAGAGAGAAGAGATCAGTGTCTGTCCCTCCTCTTCACCTCACCAGGAAGTTGTAGACAGAAATGAGGTCTCTCCTCAGTCTCCTCCAGGCTGAACAAACCAAGTGACCTCAGCTGCTCCTCATACAGCTTCCCCTCAAGGCTCCTCAGCATCTTTGTTGCCTTCTTTTTGATGCTCTCTAATATTTTAATATCTTTCTTTTATTGTGGTGACCAAAACATTGGCTAATTTGGAGTGACCACTATGAAATTGTACCAGATTTCTGTATATGTAGAAAACACCAATTCCACTCACATCAGCTGCAACACAACTTATTCCCAGGGTGCTGTCCATCCTCTCAGCTGGATGAAGCGAGGAAATAGAATATGTGTTCACACAAGACTTCACTCTGATGCATATGTACAAGGCCATTAAATGTCCACAAGGCAACACTAATCCTGAATGCCTGTAGCTTGCAAAACAGCATCTGTGTCCTTTAAGAGGTCATGCTGCAATGAAGGTTGCAAACTTTTTCATCTGAATCATCCTTTCAAATTTCCAGTGATTCACAAATCAATAGCAAAGAAGTCAATGATTCTAAAAGCTTCCATACGTGAGCTGAGGGAACAATTGTTTTGCTAGTGACTCCACGGGTGTATTGGGTTTGAGTAGGAAGATTTTGGCAGCAAGGGGGCTTCAGGTATGGCTTCTGTGAGAAACTGCTTTAAGCTTCCTCCATGTCTGATAGAGCCACTGCCATTTGGCTTCAAGGCAGATCCACAGCTGGACAAGCTCAAGTCAATCAGGAACGGTGGTGACACCTCTGGGACAATGTGTTTAAGAGGGAGATGGAGACGAAGGGTCAGGAACCGTGGAACAGAAATTGGAGGAGAGGAGTGAGGGTATGTGAGAGAAACAGTGGCAGAGCAGGATGGGGAGGAGGTGCTCCGTGCACCAGAGCTGAGGTTCCCCTGCAAGCCATGGTGCAGAGCATGGAGATCCACAGTGGAGCAGAGATCCACCTGCTGCCTCTGGAGAGCCCCATGCCAGAGAAGGTGGATACCTGAAAGACACCATGACCCCATGGACAGCCCATGTTGGATCAGGCCCCTGGCAGGACCTGTGGCCCCATGGAGAAAGGAGCCCATGTGGGGCAGGACTTGTTTGCTGGCAGGACTCATGACCCCACAGGGAACTCACACTGGAGCAGCCTGTCCCTGAAGGACTGCACCGCGTGGAAGGGACCCACTCTGAAACAGTTTGTGAAGAACTGCAGCCCCCGGGGAGGACTGACACGGGAGAAGTTTGTGGAGGATTGTCTCTCATGGGAGAGACCCCACACTGAAACAGGAGTAGAGTGTGAGGAGTTCTGTCCCTGAGGAGGAAGAAAAAGACAACCTGTGATGAACTGCACTGCTGGGAAAGAGGAGGAAGAGAAATTGTGGGGGAAGTTGAGCCTGGGAGAAGTGAGGCTGTGGGAAGTTGTTTTAAGATTTATTTCTCATTATCCTATTGGGAATTTGATTAGCAATAAATAAATTGATTTCCCCAAGTTGTCTGTTTTGCCCATTATGGCAATCAGTGACTGATCTCTCCCTGTCCTTAGCTTAGCTCAACCCATGAGCCTTTTGTCATATTTTCACACCCCTGTCCAGCTGAGGAGGGAACGATAGAGCAGATTTGGTTGGCACCTGGTGTCCAGTCAAGGTCAGCCAACCACGATGTGCATTTGCCAAAAGCAGAATGGTGAGACCAGGAATCATGAAGTCCATTACAGGACCTGGAGGAAAGCACTCTCACTCCTTTCACCAAACTCAAACCTTCTTTCTGTTTAGTAGTGGTATCTGGTCCCAATCTTGATTTTTTTCACCTTTCATCCTCACACACTCTGCTCAGTCAGCAGGACACCATTTAAGCTTTAGTTTGCCCCATCTTGGTCCTTCCTCCTATCATCTCCTTGCTTCCCTAAGTCCCCTCCACTTCCATTCCCTCTCTGTGACAATCCTGACCTCACTGGGTTATCCCATACCACCTTGGCTATAGTTTTACTGCTGTGAGTGACATGGTTCTTTTTTCTTTCTGGACGTGGATGGGATGGCTGATTTAGGACATGGATGAGACAGTTCCTTGCTGTCAGCTGTGGCACTGTGCCCTGCCCAGCAGAGAGCAACAGGAACCAAGAATTGCAGAAAGAATCTTGAGTCAGCTCTGGTCAGACTGCATTTAGTCACTCAGTGGGACGTGGGACATTCAGGGCTTAATCACTGGTAAAAGCTCTGAGGGAATGCAGCTTGCTCAAACTGGTAACACTTTGCAGTTCTGAGTCTTATACAAGCCTAGTGTAGAAGAAATTGGGATATTTTAGCTGCTCAAAAGAGAGAAGTTTTTACCATACACATTCTTACTGCCTGGGTTTTTTTGCAAATATTTATAAACTGGTGCAGAAACTAAGGGGAACAGTGAAAAACATGCTAGTGCAGAAGCCATGCCTTTTCCTCCTATCTTTTCCCACCTCTATTTTAAGTCCTAATCCAAAATATGAAGGCAAGAAAGCATTTCAGCAGAAGGGTTTCCAGTTCCAGAATAAGGAAAAAACAGTGTTTTCTCCTACCCAGTCTTGGGAACAAATCAGATATTTTTGCTGAAGGTTTTGATGCAACACAAACATAAATTAGCCTGGCAGCACAAAATTGATGGGGGAAAAATTTAGTCCAAAGAGGAAAAGTTTCATGGCAGCAAAGGAAGAAAAAAAGTGCTGTATAGCAGGAAGTGCTGGCCAGCTTTAGCATTAGGAAGTACTGTTAACCCCTTCTACATCTGTAGTACATATATCAAATTTGACATTAGCATGAATAACACACAAAGCTTAACTCATTGCTTTGGGAATTGAATTTAGACCTCAGGTCTGCAAAGTTTTGGATAAGCCTTGACTCCTGCACAGAACTCTGTTGACTCAATGAGGCTGTGGAGACCTGTCTGCCCAAACCACCTACAGGGTGAAAACCCCATCAAAGGCAACATGTTCCAGTCGCAGGGAGGAAATTTCACTTCTATTGTTGAGCAAACCTATCCCTCAAAAAGAACCTTGAAAAGTCAAGGGTCAAGGGGGAACTCACTATTATGTGTCATAACTCACACTCTAGAAAACTAAAATCTGGGCCAAGGTAGTGCTACGTGAAGAGAGGGAAAAGATCTATAACCAACTGACAGAAAACACCCAAAAAGCTAGCCCACAGGGGCCCAGGCTTTTGTCACAGTGACTGACATTTTGCCTACTTGGAAGGAAATTAATTAGAGGAGAATGAAGAGCATATGTTGTCAAGTGGGTGTAAATCAAACTAAGCAAACAAAGGAGAACAGGGAGAACTCAGGCTGACATAAAGGCTGAGAGAGAAAAGGCTGGAAGCAGCAACAGCCACAGAGCCTTTTAGATGGATATACATCCTTCAAATGTGATTATATTTCCACATGTTGATGAGAAGTCAGGTGAAAGGTAGCAGCAACTGAGGTATCTGAAAAGGGAAATTTCTAGCACAATACTCACCAGTTGGTTGCAGTGATCAGGATTACTTATCTGGTCCTGACTGGTGCTGCTTGTGCAAACATGGACCACCTCTCAGGAGTGGAACACTGCATGATACATTCTAAGTTCTCTGAGTACCAATGCCTACAAAGCAGTCTCACTTTTGTACTAAGGAAAAGCACACAAAGCCTTGTTAAAAACAGATTTCAGTTCAGCTTATTCTTCAGTTATTCTATAAAGCCCAAAATGGTTTTTCTCGTTGTTCTTTATAGCCTTCCCAGATCTTCTAGCCACAAACACATTATTTATTTAAGCCACACATAAACAACCATGATTTATGTCAACTTTTCATTCAGTGGAAAGCACATGAAAGAACTACTTTCCTTCTGTGTGTTACTTGCCTGCAAGGGCTGGAGCATGTCTTTCCAAATTCCTGGTGGTAAACCCAAGCAGTTGTCAAAGCTTGTTCCATATTTGGCATTTTAAGAACTTCCCATGAGTTTATTCCATTACAGAATCATTCAGTCACCATTTGGCACCTCTCTGTACCAGATGACGAGTGAAAGAACTTTAAAACCTCTGAAAAAGGCAGACCCTTAACGGGACTTGATGTCGACCTCTTGTCAGAGAGCAAGATGTATCTATGGCAGTTGCCATGCAAACGTGTATGACTCCCAAGTGAATGGAGTTATAATTCAGCTTGCTTTTCTGCAAGTGAATAATGACAAAGGGTCACCAACTCAATGACAAGAAAACCTGTGCCAAGATGGTTAAAAGCTGAATCAACAAAAACAGTCATATGAAACCAGTTAAAAAAAACTTTGCTGCAGTATACAGAAATAAATAAAACACCACTCCTTCTGCTTTTTAAAATCAGGGTTGGTCTCAGGCAGGAACATGCAGTACACTTGTCTCTCTGGCAGCATGCCCTGTAGCAGAAGTAATTGAAATTCTCCAAAATCCCTTCCTCCCATCTAAGACCTGGCAAGGAACAAACACAATATTGATTGCTGTATCTGAGGACTGGCTGACAGGCCTCCCTGCCCAGTATGATTCAGAGACCAGCAGAAGCCATTCTAAGATTAGCAGACCATTTCCTAAGAGCATTCCCCTGATCTTTCTTCTGACAGGGTGAGCATTCCTCTCTGGACCACTGGTGCAAACCAGCTCAAATCAGCGTTACTCCAAAGAGTCCCCCACAAGAGTCACAACTCAGATGGAGCACACCCTGACCTGATAAGCTCCAACACCTCACACCTATAAAGGCACTGGGATGTTTAGCTGGCACTGCACTCACCACTTGCTGACCCAGGCATACCTCTATGCTGACCCCATCGCACTAATAAATGTCAAATATTGGCAATCAGTGTTTAGCATTTGTTGAAAGAATGCATTGCTTGCCACAGTGTTTGCACCTGTAGTATCTGCTGCTCTTCATGCTGCACTGAAGAAGCACCATTTGAGAGCTATCGTTAGGCAGACTTGCCTTGCTCTTTGGCATGTGTCCATAAGAACTACCATTTGGTCGATGAACACTTGCGTCCTTCAAAAACTGGAAAAGGAAACCAAGCACATTAATTAACACCTGGTATTTCAAGCATTGCACTAGAACACAGCCATTGCTTCAGCATCCCTTGCCTCCCCCTTTCTGCAGAGCAAGTCTTTGATCTAAGACACCAGGACTGATTTGTGTGACCATGCAACTATAAACTACATAGGGCTTTAAAGCTGGCATCACTGGCAAGGAATCCAGAAGCTGCATCTGCTAGACCAAGTATCAGGTCCTCCTGATACCTGTCTTTCAGCACCAGCCACCTCCCCATCCTCTAGGGTTTCACACTTGTTAAGAGAAAGGGCAACATGGCATAGCTGAAGACTTGAAATCCCCAGTATACCTTACCAGTCAACAGTCAGATTAGGGTAAATTCACCACAGGGACTTTTCCTAGGAGATATTTCTCACCTATGGGTGAAGAAATTTACATGTCCACTTGCTGCAGTCTGCATGGAAACATTGATTAATATACTATGATATGTGAGCAGTATGGGCTGGTCTCATTATGAAGGCTGTTGCAGACTACTGTGAGGGAATCACAGATGGCACAATAAATTAAGTCTATATTCATGCTTCCTATATTCTCCACAACCTATTCTTCCACAGAGAAACATAATTTTCTAGGATAAATAAAATTCCTGAATCAGATTTTCAATCTGCATCACATGTAATGCCATGTACAACCTGTCACTTGGATTTAGATCTCAGTTATGCAAAGTTTTACCCCCACAACCAAAAAGCACATGCACACTTCCATCACGCCCTGAAGTCATGAGAGGTTAAGTGGGAGACACACTTGGCTGGCTGGGCGGATGCTGGAGGAGCTGTCCCCTGAGCATCACCATGCAGCTGCCACTGCCAGAGAGAGATCTGGGGCAGGCTGGCATAGCTGGGCACCAAGAGGGAATCATACTGAAGCTGTGACTGGCATTGAGTGTGTTTGTATAGGCTGCTTTGGCCTTCCTAACCTTGATGCAACATTACTTAGTGTGACAGCACCAGCAGAGAAGGCCAGCACGTGCTCCTACCAACAGGGAGGGGAGTGAAATTACAGATTTATGGGCAGCACAGATCTAAGTATGATCAGTCTCAGATAATTATTAATTACAATTACCATCATAATACAGATTGCCTAGAATCTCCTCCTTGAGCTACAAAGCCGCAAACCTTGTCCTTGCTAAATGAATAATCTGTGTGAACTTTACTTAACAGCAAATGGGCACCACAGCAGCTGGACAAGTGTGGCCACCACACCACCACACACAGGGTGAAGAACAGGCTTTTTAGCAGCCAGCCTAAAATGTTAAAGATTTAAACTCTACCTGGTATCATAATTCTAATTGTTACCAAGAACACACTATGCATGCCAAAAAGATGTTTGGAATTAATGACTGTCTCAATCATTCTCTTACTTCAGTCTTCGTTATTTCCTGATGTCATTCAGCATTTACAATCAAAGGAAACTCAAAAAAACCCTCTGAAATAAATATGGATGGCAAACAGAGGTCAGTGCACATGCTTTCAAGTTCCAAAACTGCATCAAAATGCAAGGAAAATGTCTGATGATGGGTTAGGATGGGCTGTGAATTCAGTGACAGTCTAGGGAAAGAGGGAGTACCAACAATAATACAGAGAATAATTTTAAATGTTTTCTGAAAGCTGATTGGGCTTTTAGGCTCTGTTGCCACATATACCAAATATCAAGAGGTGGTACATCATGTGACAAAGAGCAGGATTATGACAATGGGGCCCTCTTCTTGCTCAAGGTCTTTCAAATTCTATAAGTCTGCAGTATTTCTAAAAATTATCCATTCTTCTGCTCCTGTGAGCCTTTCAAAATACTTCACTTAAAAGCTACAAACTGATTTTGAACACTTATGTCTTCAAAGAAGGGAAATACACTGATTAAAAAATATACCATAAAAATGCTCAGTACTTCAGTGTTAGGCAAAAAGCATCTTTAAAAGGAGTTAACAAAATGAAGAAAACTCTGTACTATGTATGTTTGAGAAATGAAGTTTATTTTCCCAAGGAAAAGCAATAGGACAATTTCAGAACATTTTGACACAGTATCAAGCCATGGCCTCAGATTTTTGGACATTAAGTGAGTATTGCTCTGAATTTCATTAAATTGTAAATTCAAGGGAAAAAAACATGTACCTTGTTAAAAAACTGCATTTATGCAGATACATAACTTTTCATTGTTACAAGAAAAATCCAACCAGAGTCTTGTTAACAGCATATACATGTACAGAACATTGCCAAATTTATAAAAGATGGCTTAAGAGTTGCCAGCTTTACAAACAATAAATCATCATGATCAAATGAAAACTATAAACCAAAGTAGACTTACAGTAGGAATGTGCATAAAAACATCTTATTAATTATTATATCAAAGGAACAGAAGACTGGAAAACAAAGTTAGTTTTAAAAATCTGTATTATAATTACAGCAAGTATGATTAACTTAGTAATAACTGTAACTTAGTATAAACCCAGGAATCACATTTACCCAGAACCTCGTGAGAAACACACAAAACAGAACTAAGCAAAAAGAACACGTAACTGCACATCAGCTGTTTACAAGGCCTATGACAAGGAGGATGCAAGTGGTAGAGAAAGGCACTTAAGTTTTATTAGGTGCGGAAGTAGGATTGGTTACATTCTGGAAAATGAAAGAAACATTCTCTTTTATCCTTTCAAGGAAAGGATCAGCAAGAGTCTGATGTTGCCCAGAGAAATGCTTCCATTGCATCAACTGTGACATGGAAAGTGGTTTCTTTGAGTTAGGCTTCCCATGGTTTTGTACAAGCTGGCAGCTTCTAAATACAGGAGACTTTTCTGAGGAAGTATCTGAAAAAAATGATGCAGTAGACTAATAAGAGAAAACTAAGACAGAAAATTTCAGTCTGAATCAACAAGACAGTTAGTGATAACAAATTAGAGAAAATAGAACAGCACATATAATCATTCTCTATCAACAAAACCCAAACATATTCACAGCAAGAGAGGGAAGACTGTTTCTTGCTCAATGATTGAGGGTTATCAATATCACCATATGCTAGCATAAAGACAAATCCTTTCACACATGGATGGGAAAGGAAATATCTGGCAATTTCCTTTCCTCTATCTTCCTAATACTGTGACATTTGGGCTGCTCTCGTTGCTTAAGTAAACCTGAATCTAGATGTAAGTTGCAGCAAAATTCACACTAGCTTCAATTTCTTCCCAGAGGAATCACTCCAGCCAGCTAAGAATAGTTTGAGTAGCTGTTTCATTGACTCAGCACACTAGATCAGTACACTTTGTACATCCTGATTATGCCAAGTTGTTCGACATACACAATACTGTATATCACAGTAAGGAAAAGCCTATTGCTGTGAAGCACAAAGAGATGAATTCACTTTCAACATCGGATCCTAAAGCCCCAAATAGTATCAGGCCATTGCAGTGCACGTCACACACTGATGGCTTTATGATTCATCTGATGCCTGGGATAAATGAAGAAATAATTTTATATGGAAAAAAAATTGCATCATTACTGTTTCTGGTTTAAAACTTGTCATCAAATATTTTCATAGCAGTATTACATGCTCCGTAGGAAAGGCCAGTGATGTGAGCAGCATGACTCAGAGTATTCCTGAGTTTTTAAAGTTTCAGAGAGCCCATAAAGACTCACATACACAAAACTTTCCTTTTGACTGACATACGTTCCATGTTTTAAGTAGATTTGAAATATATTGTCTTACTGGCCAGAAGAAAATTTCAAATAGATGCTTTTACAGATTCTGCCTTCCTAACTCGTAAAGTACATTATGATCAGGTAAAACAATATGCTTACAGCTTGTAGCTGAACTCAAGGCCAGCAGAACAACAGGCAAGCCAACTGCATGATCCATGTGAAGGAAATTTCTTCCTTTCAAGACCCCATAGTTTTCTAAAGATGATCCTAATGTGAAGGGACCACAGGAAGTGATGGTTGTGAGGCCTGTATTATATTGTTTGGCTGCTCTTCAGCTTATCTTTTGAATCATACTTGCTAGAAATGGAGGAGAAAAATCAGTGAAAGTTCTTGGCTTTTCTTTGCAGCAGAATCTATCCCCAGTAACCTGGAATCTGGATCCCTGATGGAGTAATTTGACAGTTTTTTATTGTTAGGAAAGGCAAAGAGACCAGCTAGTAGTAGCTGCATTTTGGGATGATCAAACTAAAGACCATGATTCAGAACAATTTGACTAGGGAGACAATAAGCCAGCTTGTCCTCTGCTCTTTAGGAAGTCAAACCTTCCCCTCACTCTATCATTACTACCACTTAGGTCTAATAACGGCCTTCAGGCTTTTCTTTGATTTACTGCCAAAAGGTTCTGTTCACTGGGACCAGGAACTACCCTTGCGGAAGTCACAGATTCCAAGAGGCCAAAGTTGTGGTTGAATGGATGGAACCAATGTGTGTTGTAAGTGTAAGATAAGAAGTCAAGATGTTAAGACAATTGCAAGCTGCTAAATAAAACTACAAGCATTAGTGTTCATCACAGTAGCAACACAAAATTTCTCTGGATTTTTGCACTGCAAGAACCACACCACACTGCATACCACTGGGAAAATCTGGCTAACATTTAACACAAAAGGTGCCCTTCCCACACAGATCCTGTAATAGCACCTGAGTGGAGGATGGCATATTTTAGAACACCACTTATGCAAAAACAGAAGGTCTAATTTTTCAATCATTAAAGAAAGATGCAAAGATGATTTAATCAGCATGTGGAGCAAAAATAAAGGAGATAATCAAATTCTTACGGCTACAGAAGCCCTGTGCTATCACTAGCCAAGTCCTCCCCATTTTGGGTAGAATGAGACGAGAAAGAAGCACAAGTCTAATATATTACCTTGGAACATGCAAACCATGAAGCAAAATAGTATTGGGTCTGCATTACTTCTTTTCTTGCCCCTGTCTATTGAGAACACATACTCTTGTACGCATTTCTTGAGTTCTTTTTATTGAGGTATTTGTGTGCATTTAGAAGATACCAGTATTGATTGGTACCACACTATACAATAGTATACATGGATATTTCATGCCCAAAAAAAGAAACATACCAGGGCAATAGACACTCTTTCCTTTAAGAAACTAGATGAGCTATAAAAACTAAAATGGCTAAGATGCAAACATAACTTATGATAATTTATTTTTTAAATCCTGTTCCTAACTTAAACCTATGTACCTATATGCAGCAAGGTATGAAAGAAACTTTGATATGCCGAAAGAACAGGAGACAGGTTCCTAGAGAAAGGATACATGTGAGTATTTGCAACTTGACTTTACAACTGCCAAGGAGTCTTCCAGCATTTCTCAAATAACTATTTTAATCATCCTGCATCAGCTTTAGTTAATAGCTCAGAAATGGCAGCTTATATACAGAGAGTTGGCATAGATCTTCCCCTGCTATAGCTGTCTTCAGATAAACTGCTTTTTACCTAGCCCTTACCAGGTATTCATTACTGTCCTTGAATATTTTGAAACAAAATACCATATTGTGTCACTTAGTTGTAACAAATCATTAGTTTACCTGGACACAGCTAATCCAAGGACTAAAGAGGCATGACAAATGAACTGGCTGCTACTGCAAGGAATTAATCTTTCTCCTCCTCATATTGTTAAGGAATCCTATGGTGTAGATAAATCAGCCAGTATGTGGAAGATTCCATAATGAACCTCATTATTTCAATCCTCTTTTACTGAGCATCAAAGCTTTCTCCAGAGACAGACTACATATTAAGGATGGATTCCTCAGCAGTGGCCAGAGATAATGAAAAACAAACTCACTTTGATGGTCAATCTTTCCCATACAGTCACACTCAAGCAAGTCATGAGTAACACAGCTGGAATCTTCATGAAGAGCAAAGAGATTTTTAAGCTCCTCAACAGAAAAATGTGTGTGTTCAGATGTCTTGGAAAGGTCTACAACTGCACCAGAAAGGTCTTGTTTGCTGATCTGTCTTTGATAAATCTTTTCTTCTATTGAGCCTGTATTGAAAAGAAAAACAGATAAATTGGGATAATTTTTGACCAGTATTTACAAAGAAGTCAAACGCATTTCTTGAAAATAATATACATAGGAAATGCTTCATCACTATTTTCAATTATTTAAGAAAAAGCAAAGCAAAGGCAAGTGAATCAATGTGATGTCTCCCTCCTAACTGAACCCAGAACAAATAATATCTATTTTTAAAGAAAAAAATATTTCCAAAAGCACTCCCTCCCTTTATTCTGTGGACAAAATTTCAACATCTGTCTCACTCTAGGTAAGCTGAGCATGATCTCTGACCTGTGGTTAGCAGCCTGTAGATATGGACAGTATGTTTCTGACCATCTCTCCACACTCTAGCCATTGCCTGGGGAAAGCAAGAAGAGGAAGAGCATTAACAGCCTGCCATACAAAGATATTTTAACTAAAGCTTGTAGCTTTCACTGATCAAATTACCAATTCTGCTTGCTTGTTCAAAGAGATGTTGTCTGGATAAAGCAATCCTCAATAACTCTCTGTGATTGTTTGTGTAAGTTTTCTGGTATTAACTGTAAACAGTTTTGAAAATATAATTTACTTTCTGCCATTTATGTTTCTCTTCCTTTCTATGCACTAAAGTAGGAAAGTAGGTGGTTCCTGAAAGAAATCCCCTCCTCATATTTGTTTTCCAAGCATTAATAACTATTTAATATTTCAGGAACAGTGATCATTCTCCCCCACCTCCGAATGTTTTTTTGGCCACGATACATCTTTAAAAGTGATTTCTACATTTCTTTTGAAATTCTAAAAATGGTTGTTTGTACATCCTTTTTTTCTTAAACAAAATGTAAAACCCAGTACTGCTATATGATCTTTCTTTCGAAAATGTATGGGTTACGCCTACATACTGGGAACAAGCACACACAACATGGTTTGCAGTCTCTGGAAACCTGCAGCAATTTTGTCTGATTGAGCAGACTTTTTCAGGCAACAAGACAAGTGACCACATGAGGGTACTAATTCACCCTGGGAAGAGGAGCAAGGCCAAGAATCAGAGCTTATTTCAGGTATTGAGCACATAGTATTATTCTACAATAAGAAGTTTCTTACTGAGTTCATAAAAAGATTTTTTTAATTGTTATTTTAAAGGACTATTTTAACTGAAGACTCTTATACCAACTAAAAAATCCCTTGAGGCCAACAGCGCCTTTACAAAAATAGCACAGCATTGGCTTTCTTTCCTTTCTTTTGGCATCATTGCCTTGTGATTTTCTCATTCTTGCAATTCTGATCAGTCTCTCCCTTTTTCTCTGGGATTGCAAATCAACAGCAACATTTGCTATGCAATCTAGTCCTGTTTTCCTGTTCTTTTTAGAAACACAGCAACTCTCCAGATAAAAAGACATCAGGAGACAAAGGGGATATGTGACTCACTCCTCTGAAGAAACCAGAATTTTAATATTTTCATCTTTTACTGCAAGAGGGCTTCTAATGATCCCAATATATATAATAAGACAGAGAAATATCTGTTCTTTTCTTCTCAGAAAGTTTTCCTTCATTATTGTACTTGTCCAGATACAATGTGGTAATTGGTAGCAGTAAGACATGTAAAGCCAAGCAATTCAAAACCAATCAAGAATTCATTTAATGCCCATCCCAACCCACATGTACACAATTGTTATCAGACCTGAATATCTGTAGCTGGATTCCAGTCGATATCATACAGGATCAAATGAGATGCTCCAACCAGATTCAGTCCTACTCCACCAGCCTTGGAACTCAGCAAAAAGATAAAAGCTGGGCTGAATTTATTATTAAAAGCATCAACAATATGTTGTCTCTGGGAGACAGGAGTATGTCCATCAAGTCTAGTATAGGAGTATCCATAATGTTTGCATACATCTTGTAATATGTTTAATGTCTGAGTGTAATTGGATACCAGCACGACTCTGTCAAACAGTAAAACAAAGTCATCATCCCAGACCTTGGTAAAATTCAAGTCTAATAACAAATTACTGAAGACATCTAAGAAAATAAAATATAAAATGAAGCAAAAATTACACATCAACCCAAGGTTACTTTTCCTTTCTATGAAATAAAACATTTCCTATTAATTAGAAGCACATACTAGATCTGTATGCCCTATACCTACTGTCAAGCATTCAACTGTTAAATAATTTATGTCTCCCTTTGCAATAGAATTTGGCATAATGCACAGATTGCAGGCATTCAGAACCAATCACAAAGATAGATTCTTTTTTTTTTAAATCTGTTTATACAAAATAGCTGTTGTTAAGACAGCATTTGCAGAGGATGTTGCAGGAGGTAATAAATAATATATATATAACTCTACTTACTGAAAAAGCTACTATGAACTTCTGTAGAAAACCTCAAAAAATTCTAACAAACAACATAATGAAAGTCAAGCACAAAAGCAGAGATTCATTTCTACATTTTATGGCTGAAAAGAACTGGGATGAAGGCTAGTGAAAGATAGACACTCAGTGTTTTTAGAAAGCAAAATCATTCTGATCCCTTACACTAATGGCCCAAGCTATCTTGGTCTATTTTCTCTGAAATTTTGCCTAAATAGGTTTCAAATGTCTGAAAACCAAGAATTTCTATCCTCCCAGATATTGAGGATGATTCTAGTAAGTTGACAAATACCTTTTGAATTTAAACCATAAGTAAAAGAATAGGACATTTTCTGCCAGATCTTGTTTGGAGGTCTTTCATAATCTCTACTAAATGTAATAAATGCCTTTTTTTTTCCTTAAATAATTTTGATTAAAAGCAAGTTCTGAAGAACTAGACAAATAATTTCAGGGGAAAATGAAAATATTAACATTTTAGAAGAATATTTTTATTATTACACTTCACACTGAACTATGTCCAAGACTTGTTTTTAAAGATTTTGCAAGACTTTTTTTTTTTTTGGTAATCAACACAACATTCACACCTTTGTTTTCACTCAAAAATAGAATAGAAACTTCAGAATAGGACTGGAATTGAGTCTGTGTATCGCAAAAACTATTCAGTACCAATGAAAGCAGAGAAACGAAAGAAAAATAAAAACGAACAGCACTGAACTAAAGCAACAAAACTTAAAGGCATAAAGTAATGCCTCAAATCAGCAGCTCCTAAAGTACTGCTACAGGGAGATGTGCATTTTACTGACACCCCTTGTTTCATTGACCTACACAAAATAAGGCCAGTACATTTAGATATTCAGCTGTCATTGGTTTCAAAGGATGCTAAGTACATAGACTCCAGCAACAGACTCAACTTTCTGATTTGTAAAAAGAGAATATCTTCATATTCCATTACATCAGTGTCAAGAGATCTGCTGTTTCTTCCCAATACTGAATTACAGTGTGTCCTATTTAAGCATCAATTTAAATAGAAGTTAAAAGCTAAATACTTTTGAAGAGTTGGGCTTTAAGGCATGAGTCCATAAAAAATTATCCTGGGAGACCAGGTCATGTGAGATTCCCACAAATCAGCAATTACACAGAAATTAATCATGTGCATCCTATTACCCCATGATAAACAGAAGTTTTCCTACATGGCAGTGGCATTTACCACAGGGGAAATAAGCAGTTGTTGTGCAAGTTCATCTGCTGAGAGTGGTTGCCCTGAACATAAAAGGCAGCAAGCACTGTAAAGCATGATTAAACTAGAAATAATCTAGTAATGAAAATATTTAAGTGGAATGTAATAAATGAGTACATCTCCTCAAGGAGATACAAAGCACTGGAAAGCCTCTACAAGTAAAGGGTGCAGCACAAGGGCTGTAGGAAACTATCTTACTTGCTTTACACTGAAAAAATACAAGTATCTCTATCTACAAAAAATATGAAGAGCATCTTTAAAAATTATGTCAGCTGCAAATTCTAGTTTCATAATTTAACAAGAAAGCCAGGAATACAATGCATAAATTAATTTGGCACCTCTGCAAACAGCTGCGATACCTTTATTTTGAATGCTACATCCCCATGCACTTGAAAAGCAAATCAATATGCCGAAGGTCACTCCCATTACCTCCCTTCTACCTTTCTTTCACACTTGCCTTTCAGAAGAGTTGAGCTCATGGATTGCTGCTAACAACTTCACCAGCACCTGCAATTTTCCTGAATCAGTTTCAGAGAAAGTGTCCGAAGTATAATCTTGTGGGAAGACATCTATTACACCTTCATAAAGGCTGGACTCATCACATTCTTCAGACATAGGATCACAGCTTTTCTCCTATTGAAAATAAAAGGATTAAAATTCCATGTTCCCTCTTGTAACATATTTTTTAAGAATGTTATATTTTTAGTACAAAGACAAAAGGAGGCATAAAAAGCTTCCAGAAAGCAATGTATTATGTGAGCATGACAACCTCCCAACACTGGATTGAAAGCAAAGCTTGAAAATACTGGTAATGTTTATTTTAGTTTACACCCTCTAACCTAAGACATTATTTGCAGCTAAGTAGAAAGCTGAAATACTTAAAACTGAAAAATGTGTACAACTTCTCTACTTAAACAACCACACAACTGTATATCCACAGTAAAGACATATCTAAACCTTGGGAGTGAGGAGGAAATCAATACACTGTTTATTCTTTCTAAATCCCATAATATCTTATTATGGAGCTTCCCAATCATTCACTCTCTTTAGGAAAATGCTGTCATTAAGATTCAGTTATACTGCTGGAAATATAGAAAAGCTAGCAAGCGAAACCAGTAAAAGAGAAGAAATATAGGTAACATTTTGCTGTACTTAGAAAATCAAGGTTTCACAGGGAGGAAAAGCCAGACTACTCAAATGCCAAATCCACAATGACAATAAATGACTTGCACACACAGTCCTTTCCATCCCTATATTTAATAAAGGCTTGTATTTTTGCATATGAAAAGCTTTGAATAATTATAGTACGAAGTAACAAAAACAAACCTTACTTGGCAGTGTTGAAAGTTACAGGGATACTGCATTATGGATATTCCTACAAAGTCATGAAGTACGTCTTTTAGGAGATTTACATTTCCACCCACCTCGCTTGGACTTCGGCTAGGGGCCATAGAAGCTATTATTACCAAGTTCTAACTATCATATTATTTGCCTATAGGAAAAGAACATTTCTATATATACAATCCCAGGAGAAGTGATAATGGAGACATCTAGTATCACTGACATCTTGAGCCTGCAGCTCCCAGTGTCATTAAGCTTGAAAAAGTGAAATTATCATGTGAACAGGGAGGTTTCAGAGGAACCAGCAGACAAAGTACATACAGTAATCTCTAGTTTACAGTGTTCTTCATAAAATTCACATTTATACATATTTTTACAAATGTTCAGGGACAAGATTAAAAGGGAAAATAAATTAAGAGAAAATAGCATAAGGCAATAGGAAACTGGTGACATACCTTCCCTGAGTACATTCAGATTTCCTAACATTTGTGCTTTTGAAAGCAGACTTCCTAAAGCAAGTTGTATGTGAGAGTATGGAAATGACCTTAAGCAACATGTACATTGACCATAACATAATTTTAGTGACCTGTGTCTGCTGAAAGGACTAATTGCAGGCACCCACGCCCATGCCAACAGATACCTTTATAGCTTTAAACAGGAGACATGGATGATTGCAAAGTTTTTTCAAAGCTCCTATACATATTAGGTGAGGACTATTTTCCAGCCTGCCTTGTAGACAGGATGTAATAACTCGAGAACTAAGCAGTTTTCGATACAATTCAAGTTGCAGCACTGTTGGTCGGCAGAAGATTATGCTCTCCATTTTGGGGGGCAGAAATTTGTTTATAACCTCCTGTGTTCTTCTGAGAATAAAGAGTCCAGTGAGGCGTGTGAGTTCTGCTGCTCTTTTTTCTCCTAATTCCTTTTCCTCCTAAAAGAACAAAGCACAAAATTAATTACAATCTTGCATTTCATCAGAACAACATTCTGTATGATTTTAATTAGGTATTTAAATAACATTTTAAAAGTATGATACCACTTTCTGACATGGGACTATAATGACCAATTCTTCTCCAGTTAGTACCACTGTATTAGCTTAGATCTACATCTGGTTTCTAAGGTCTTAAACAAAGGAAAACAATGTCCCAGATGACATCCAAGGCTGGAATTATATTCTAGAATTTCTCGAGATGCAGTGAAGGCATGCAGACTTCGCAGTACTGTGGAGAAACTAAGAATGAATAAAGTATTGTCACATGGCAATGCACATGGCATTTTGGGGAATGCGGGTGATGGAAGCAGAACTTGCTCGATAATTAACAGGCAGCCGAAAAGAGGTGATTTTAACGCGCATGTACTCCTTCTGCTCCCTCTGGAAAACAAGTGACTTTATGTCAAACAGGAAGGTGAAAAGCTTCAGCTACTATTAGTAGTCCCGAGCTTCACTTTGCACCATAGAAAGCAAATTTCACTTTACTGTGAATTTTCTTCTATAACTGCATTTTTTTAACCAAGTACCTGTGTTGCTGAAGGTTCTCTAGATCTGACAATTGGTTCCTCATATATCCTTCTATATGTGGATAAAGAACCGAGTATTCCTGGATCCACAAACTCTATTAATGCATAAAATTCTTGCAAGTCATTTTGGATTGGAGTACCTTGAAAGAGAAAAAAAAAATTCTCCAAATGGTAATCTTTAAACTAATGGAAGTACACTGAATGCAGGGTTTAATGCTGAGAATGCATCTTGAAAACAGATGTTTTGTTTCAATGTGAATTATTCAGTTCTGAACTGATCTAAAACTTTACCATGGGTAACAACATACTGTCCTCCTAACTAAATACACTGCCCATCTAATTGTTCTGACAAAGGAATTTTAAAAGTTCTAAATCAATTTTATTAAATAACTACAAAGGAAAACACTGAGTGTATGCAGAGTCCTGGTTCCCTTGCAGAAGATCCAAGGCTCCTTGGTTGCCCCTGAAGACTGACAGATTTTGCTTTTATGTAAAAAAAAAAAAATTGGAAATAACCAGTTTTTACAAGACCTGAGATTTCTTCATTTAATACCCATTGCCAAAATTCCTACTGATCTCCTGCCATATTTAGAATATCTTTTTCTTTTACCCCAACCAAGCACTGTCAACATTAAAAAAACATTAAAAGTAACTATAGATACTAACCAGTAAGGATAATTCTTCTCTCACAAGACAGACTAGTAAGGGCTGTAGTTGTCTTAATAGTGCTATTTTTCAGACGATGTCCTTCATCACAGATTAGGAGGTTAAATTCTACAGTCTGAATTTGATCCAAAGATCGTAACAGCATCTCATAACTGATTATCATAACTGAATAAAGTGGAGAACCAAGGAATTCTTCTACTTTGTGGTCCTGCAGGCATAAAGGAAAATACATCATACAACTATTTCTTTGGAGATCACATTCTTAAAAATCATCAAATTCCTTAAAAATCCAGTAAATACAGAAATTTCTTCTTGCATGACAGAAGATATTTACTATCTCCTTCATAACTTCAGATTATTGATTCTTTCCTAATTTGCAAAGGAGATCTGATACAGCAATTTAGAGTTTTACCACCTCATTCAAAGAAAATTTATTATTCTTTTAGGTCTTCAAATCCTCTGAGACATATTACCATGAAGGTGAAAAGCACAGAGTTCCTGTAACAGCTTCCCAGTGCTGGCATTTGGGTAAGCTTCAAATTAATAATTAAAGCCAAGATAAGGAAGAGACACAGGTAGCTCCTTGCACATTCACTTTGGATCTCAGCCTGATAACGTCCAGTAGGAAGTTATCACATCCTACCAAAATTCCCTTTGTAGTTTTTAATTGAATATTACATTCTTGAATATGATATTATATTGGTATAATTTAACCTATTGAATAGGTTCTAGATATCAGACTGTAGAAGAGCAAAGTTCAGGTTGCTCGGAGTTCAGCTGGGAGGGATTCTCTGGGAAGTTTTCATGGAGGCCAAAGGAACTCTTAAGTGCTGGGAGTTTTTCAAGAACACTCTTCTGGAAGCATGAAAATAGTTAATCCCCTTTAAAGATAAGGGAAGCAAGTGGAGCAAGAGACCCCTTGGCTTAACTGCAAACTTCTGAGTCAAAATCAAAAGCAAAGTGTACCAGTGACAAAATGTGGATAAATACCTGTTGAGATCTACAAGGGCATTGCCAGGGCCTGCAGAGATGCAGACAGAAAAGCAAAAGCTCAGCTAGAACTGAATTTAGCCAGAGGAGCCAAAAACTACAAGAAAGGGTTCTTCAGGTATGTAAAAAACAAGCAGAAACAGAAGGAAAATACTGGCCCACTGACAAACAGGAGAGGTGAATTAGTCACAGCACCTTCTTCACCTTCTTCACGAGCACTGCCTGGTCCCCAGCCCTGGGAACAAAAATTGCGGCTGATGCAAACACACACCCACCAGTGTCAGTGAAAGAAGAGTGGGGGGTGAGCTACCACAGGAGCTTGACCCCTATGGATTCATGGGCCCTGGCACTGCTCAAGGGTGTAAAGAGAAATGCCTGACATCATTGCAAGGCCACTCTGCACAACCTTTGGAGAAGTCAAAGGAGAGCAGGGGATGTCCCAGAGAACTGGAAGGATGATATCACCCCCATCTACAAGGAGGACTTAAAGGAGGAACTTAAGTTATGGAACGAATCCTCATGGGAGCTATAACATGTCACATGAAGCATGGGATTGGGAAAAGCCAACACAAACTCATCAATGACAAATTGAGCCTGACAAACCTGATCACCCTCTGTGACAAAGGAACCTGCTTGGCTGGTGTGGGGTGGGCTGCCTGCATTTCTCCAAGGTTTTCAGCATGGATTCCCACAGCCTCCTCCTGGAGAAACAGAGGGGCTGTGGTATGGATGAGTGCCCTGTGTGTCAGGGGGAAGTGGCTGAGAGGCAGCACCACCCAGAGGGTGCTGCTCAATGGCTCCTTTTCAAATGGGCAGCGCAGCAGAGTGGGGTCCCCCAGGCAGTGATGTTGGGCCCAGCACTGTTTAATATCTGCATAAGTGACCGGGAAGATGGGATCAGGTGTACCACAATGAAGTTTCCCAATGATGCCAAATGAGTGAGAAAGTGGACACTTCGGAAGAGAGAGCCACCCTGAGAAAGATTTGGATAGGCTGGAGAGTGGCTGACAAGAATCTGATGAAGTCCAGCAAGGACAAGCGTAAGGTCCTGCACCTGGGGAAACACAACCCAGAAGTGCAGCACAGGCCAGGATCTCCCCAGCTGGGGAGCATCTCTCTGGAAAGGGATCTGGGGATCCAGGTGGACAGTTGGATCAATATGAGCAAACAGCACTGTGCTGGTAAAGAAAGCCAACAGGATGCTGGGCTGCATCCACAAGGGCATCACCAAAAGAGATCAAGAAGTCATTACCCAATCTGCTCAGTATTCATCAGGCCACACTGGAATACTGTGTTCAGTTTTGGTCCCTACTGCACAGAAAAGATGTGGACAGACTGGAAGAGGTCCAGAGAAGAGCCAGAAAGATGATCCCACAGGAGTGGGAAGCCTGTGATGGGGAAAGGCTGAAAGAACTGGGTTTGTTCAGCCTTGAGGAAAAAAAGCTTAAGGGAGACCTTATCACCGCATTCCACTATTTAAAGTGAAGATGGAAACTCGCTTTTTACAAGAAGTCACATGGAAAAGACAAGGGATAATGGGTACAAGTTACTTCTGAGGAGGTTCCAATTGCACATGAGGAAAATTCTTCACAATGAGCTGTTGGAATAATCTCCCCAGGGGAGTGGTGGAGGTTAGGCTGGACAGGATGCTGGGCCTTGTCTAGACAGTGCTTTTGCCATGTTACATCACATGATCCTTGAAGACCCTTTCAATGGGGTATTCTATGATTATTCTATAAATAACTTTGTTACTAGCCCTTAACATTGATGGGCTGGCCAACAGGTAAGGTCATCCTGGGACTCAGAAAATAAGAGTCCATAACCAGGCCCAGAAAACACGTCTGTCTATTTTAATCCTTGTATTACAGGTCAGAAAATGACTGCAACCATCTCCTCTCTTATCTATCCCTCAAGCCCTTTTCCTTCAACAGACACCAAGAATTTTCATGTCTATTGAAGGAAATACACTAAATACTCACAGTAATGGGACAGTGAGATTCCTCCAAAAAGTTTTCCTAGAAGTAGTTACATTTCTGTGCAGACTTGTAAATGCACTAGGATTGTTTACCTGTCTTGCAATTACGCATAAAAATGGAAAAATCTACTGTGGGCACTTCCCTTACCTTTCCACTTGGCTCCAGATGCTAATTTCCTGAACGTTTCTTCCTAACGGTGTTCACTAACTAAGCAGGCTATGGGTGCAGCTGACAAGCTAAAGAACCTCTTTAATTCTGAAAGCAAATCAATCTAGAGTCTCAGAAGGTAATTTTATTTCCAAACAAGATCAGTTACCAAACACAGACAACTAAGTCTGGAGCCAGATGGTGTAATACATTGTAAAAGCAGCACCACTTAATTATCACAACCTTTAGAGCCTCCTAGCAGGTGATTCAGATGAAACTATGGGATGAATCCAGCCCATTAATCTCACAAAGTACCATGCAGCTGATCAGTCCCCCACATGCTGCTCATGAAGAGGCCCAGCACATATCAGCGGAAGTAAGGAGCAGTGAGCACCAGGTAACAAAGACATGCACCCATTTCCCCGGGTGTTTGGGACTGGACTTGAGTTTTCCTGCTGTTTCCGGGACTGTAGTTAACTGCCTGTTTCCTTGCTGCATTTTTACTACCATTTTCAAAACAGGAACAGAAAATTTCCCAACACACAAACAGAGACACAGAGAAGCCCTGTAGGGAACACCCAACGTCCCAGGCCAGGATACAGGCTATGCATTGCAGCCTAGAAGACAGAGGCAATGCCTCTCTGAACTTCTCTTGGGATGATCAAGCATCAGAAGACACCCAGGGTTCAGAAACCATTTTCTTTTCCTACATTTTCAGGCTGTGAGCTGAGACTATGGGCACAGTGCTGAGGCACTGGGGAACAACCTCCAACATTCCTCCCCTGGTAATTCATCAGGTTTTCAGGACAGTTTCAACTCCTTTAAAAAAAAAGGAGGAGAGTCCTGACATATTACAAGCCTCCTGTAGCCAAATATAATATGTTTCCTACTGTATGTAACAACAGCAGTGGATGATGTATGAAAAATTAAAATAAATTTACAAGCTAATTTCAAGTAATTAATTCATATTCTTAACTGACTGCAAGATATGTCTATATTACAGCCTCCATTTTAACAATTACCCAAAGTGACTTGACAGGTTTAAGTGAGTTGCCTGGAGCCACATATGGAGCAATTGTCAATCAGTATTAGAGGTCCATAATGTCCCAGACATCCTCTGTGAACAGACCTTTGTAGTTGCACTGTTTTAGAAATCTTCCTCTTCCTTTTCACAGAGAATAGAGATAAGCTGCACTTCTTGTACTTTCTTAATCTCTGTGTTTAGTATTAGGTGCTGTATAGCTGTGACCAATGGCTTTGGGAGGTAGATTCTCTGCTGACCAAAGGTTGCTAGATTATTAATGGAAATATAAAGAAGTTTCTGTAAATAAAACCCTCTCTTTCGCCATCTTGGGGATCTCTGCCTGCTTCCTTGCCAGCTTCCTCTGCAACGCTGCCGCAAATCCCGCGAATATTATGCAATCCTAAAACCACAGACCTTTCTTTGCACTAGTTCAAATCTAACATAGCTGGTGAAGTATAAATTCAAAAATGCTGAATCATAAAGCAATATAAATTGTTTCTTTTTCCAGATATTTTGACTTAAAGACCAAATCCAAAACAACTCCAGTACGAAGTGATACTCTGCAGACAGATAAAGGAATTATTCTCTCAAAAACATTGCAAATGATGATAGTATGAAATTAACAAGACCTAAAAGCAACCTTTGTAGGGATGCCTTCATTTTAAAAGCAATGTCCTCCTCTACATGGTATTTGCATTTTAACATAATTAAACTGTAATCACATTTGAAAAGCAGACAATGTCCTGGTGTTTTAAAAAGTCTGTTACTGAAGGGTTAGGATCAGTTTGTGGTGTTTCAGCATGAAAGTGAGGAAAACATTTTAATAAGTCTGCCAGTTCTTTGAATGTACTCCTTACAGACAAGAACAGAAAAAAAAATATTTGAGACAAGCTCTTCTTTTTAAGTTATACTGGAGAAGTAACAGTATGGTAATTGCAGTTTTTCCAGAGAAGATAGACAGTAAATTATTTTGAAATACCTCATTATACCTCAAGCAAGCCATATTGTGTCTTCCCTTTGCATGACAATGAATTCCTTGGTATTTGGGAACACAGTCTTTAAAGCTACTGAGTGTCCCCAGTCAAACAGGTCCAATGAGATGAGTAAGAATAATAAAGTTATTTAAATTTAAAGAAAATGAAAGCTACTGTCATTTTGGGACATAGTAATTGTCATCAAATTCATGCTTTCTCCTTCCAACATTATTCATTAAAACTGCAAGAAAAAGTTCAATTATCTCTAACTACCCTTTTAGGTTAAAATGTTGCCATATTATATTTTGCCTTGTATCTATTTGTTTTAGGAACTTCCATATCTCCCATCCAAACCTATATTACACTACAGTTCATGACAAGTCAGCTTGCTTAATTTCCACATCCTGAAATAAGTTACTAAGAAAAGCAAATGATGCAAAATACACCTATCACACATGCATTGTCTTCAGTGGAAGATCAGCAGTTTCAAGAATTTGGCAACACTGAGTGGAATTTAAAGAAATAATTATTGTTACAAAATTTTGTAGAGGCTACCAAGAAGTGAACTCCTGTTGAAAACTTCTGTTTCATCTGAAATATTCATTCTTCCAGACAGTAAGGATAATGCAAGAAACCAAAGGCAAATCTGGTTGATGCAAGAATTGGATAACCTTTAGAATAAAGCACTATTTGTTTCATTGGTTTACCTGTATGGAACTATTAGATTAAAAAATAACTTTGGAATAGAAGTATCTTTATCTTTGTCACAAGCACCAATGCACGTACTATAAGATCTTCACTTCCTTGGAACTTGTGAATGTTAATGCCAGCAGGAACAGCTTCACTATAGGAGGGGACAGGGATCAGCATCATTCTGCTTCTTAATAAGATTTGTACTTGTCTGCATTCTTCTAGAGACGAGAGATAGTCTCATTACCCAACACTGAGACTCTAGGCTTGGTAACTCATGAGACTTTAAATCATCCCAACACAGATCTAATTCTTGACAGTGACAGTAAAGGGAATAACCTTCTGAAGCAACCCAAAATAGGCAGCCAAAATAAATCAGAAGTTTTCAGTACAGAACAAAAGCAACTACCACAGAACTAGAGTACAAGGTAGCTGCTTTGGTACATAAAGCAGGGAAGGTGTGCACTTTGATAGACAAAAGAAAACTCCTTAAACAGAAGAGGCACAGGGAAAAGCTTGTCACCTTTTACAACTTCACAGGTGAAACCAGAGGAAAGGTAAGACAGACATATGCTGCACATGAGCTTCAGCTATGACCTGGTGACTGACAGCGAAATGCCCATATGGACAATTATCTGAAGAAGAAATAAAGTATTACAAATAAATTAACAGAGGATTACTAGGCTTGGTCTATATTTAAAAAATTTAAAAAACAAAGTAGAGGAAAAAAATCATAATTCCTATATTCTGAGCCAATATTTACCTAATCCCCTTTTGGAAATAAATCTTACCTGATCAACTGTGAAGACTTTGATCCTTTCACTTCCCAACCATTTCTGAAATTCTTTTTTCCAGTTTTTCACCAGACTTCCAGGGGTGACAACTAGTGCTCGCTTTAGTACAGGTTTGCATCCATAGGGCCCTTGACGCAGAAGGGTCCAGACAAGTGCAATGCATTGCAGTGTTTTTCCTAAGCCCATTTCATCAGCAAGAATAGCTCCAAATCTGCCACTAACTCTGCAAGATGTAATGAGGCAGTAGTAAGATTGTAAAAGATATATCTGTAATTATTCACAACCGGTTTAAGGATTTGTTTCTGTGGTTGTCTTCTGAAGTGTAAAGAACCTATTTATACTTATTATGATCTACTGTAGGTTTTTATTCAGTTATACTAGAAGATCTTAGAATGAAAATTCTCATTTTCTACAGTAACACATTAGTCCTCTAAATTTTAACTAAAGTTTAGTCCTCTAAAGTTTAAACTAAAGTTTAAATCTTTTAGAACTAAAATTGTTATCCAATACCTTAAGGAATCTATGACTTGAGAAAACACTTTGGAAAACAATGCTCTATTTTTTTCAACAGGCTGAAAAACATTTTTCTTATTCTAAATGCCTGAATTATAAATTAGGTGAATAATTATGAATTATATTAAATATAAATCCCAGAAAGCAGTGTTCTTCAGCATGGCTTTGATTATATCTGCGTTTACAAAACCTGGTAAGTCGAAATGACAGGCCTCTTGGTGCACTAGCTTCTCATAACATCTGGCAATATCATGGCATGCCAGATGATTCTAGATTCAGGTCAGAAAAAACTTGTGCAGCTTCTTTTGGGAAAAAATTACTGATATTGATTAATTGTAAAATTGCTCAAAATTTCCCAAGCTGTTACATTTCAAACATGGGCATGAAAATATTATAGGTATTAAAATCTAAAAGGATAATTCTTATCTTACCTCATTCCCATTACACATTCATATAGAAATATAATTCCTTCTTTCTGATGTGGGCGGAGATTACTTGCAATGTAAGGATCTACAACCACATCCACCACAGGTAAACCAGCCTTATTGAACATCCACTGATGACTCGCATTTGGTCGTGGCATAACTAGAGAATCTTGAAGTTCAAAACATAATCAAGTATTACACAAAAGCATTGCTTTTAGTCTGTTAGCAAAGTCTGTTAGTGCTAAAGTCAATGATCTAATGACTGTTAAAAATACTGTTTAATACATTGACCATTCTCAGACTGAAAATACCTAAATACCTAGATTGCTTTCTACATTAAAACATTCTTTTACAGAGGTTTTCCAAATATTTTGCATTCTTCTCAAAGGTAAAGGTGATAAACTGAGAAATATGAGGGATTTTTTTCTGATGAGGTGAAACTGCCTACCTAACAAAAGTTGCATGGTGACTTTGAATTCATAGAGTTAAACCAGAAGAAGTTCCGTAATACTTCTGAAGTGAAAGTCTAAGAAAAATAACATAAACAATGACCTACACAAAATCTAAACACTACCTTTCAAGGGGGTATTCTCGTAGTTGCCCAGAAAGACTTCTATACTCAAGAAACAAAGATAAAAGGCACTGATTTGCTACAGAAAAATAAGGACTGAGCATGAGTTGACAAAGACTGCCACAGTGCATGAATAAAAGAGGTTGCCAGGTTTGAAGACATACAGAGGCAAAGAGAGAATGAAGTATTGAGCAACATCTGAATAACAGTTTTGCTTGCCATAATCTGTTTACAAACTCTAACATCAAAATTTTGTTAGACAGTGTCTACACTGGGTTACTTCTGCTGCTGCTACACACCTTCATTGAAAAATTGTATTGTCAGAGGAAGAATGAGAAAGCAATTTATAGCTTCTGGTATTTTTATGTCACTAGAGTAGATCTATATTGATAATTTCTTCATGGGAAGGCTTCTATCAGTCAGAAAGATTTTGTTACGTACTGACAAAGGGCTGAGTTCTGATGGATTGAATCAAATTACATGTGTATATATCCAAGAGCCACTGGTGACAAAAAGATGACTTGTCTGACAAAAGTTTGGATGAAATTGAGGAAGAAAAAAGGTTTGGATGAACACTGGACTAAAAGCTTAGAAATCATATATGGAAGATGTAGCTTTACATCTTTGTCACTGTGCTCTGTTCTGCTGAGCACAAGGATAAATGGCTTTCCATTTTGTAGAAGCTGCATTTTAATCAACTATAATCACAGACTTCAACATGAAAACCTCTGACTGCTCCAATATCAAGGTCCTGGTCTTGTAAACTATCTCAGTAACTTCTGCAAGAGGTTATGCAATCAGCATTAAATAATGTGATTCTCCTGTGTAAACAAACCTAAAGACTGAGAGAGTCCAGCCTATTGATTTGTTGAGGGCTCCCAAAATCTGATAGGAGCTATTCAAATTCACCAGAAGTCACCAAAGACAACTAGAACAAAATGTAACTTTTTAACAAACTAGTGCAGAAACATCCAAACTGCTGCTGAATATACCCAGTTTTTTGGTCAGATTTTCAGTTAGAATGCTAATGCAGCATCATCTTGCAACCACAGGAAGGAACATTCTTAGATAAAATGTAATCAAGTTAAATTAAGACCAGAAGTTGGTGTTAATAAGGATGCTCTGCAAAAGGGCCAGTGATATCACTAGTTACTACCTGATTAAGATTTCATTGTTTATTTACATAGCAGTCAGGTAACAGCTTCAAAAAGTCCCATGGTATCAGGATATGAGGAAAGAAGTAGGATGAAGGTATAACAGTAAGAATGTAGAAAAAAAATTGTATTTTTTAAAATAAGCATTGCTGTGTTTAGCAACATTTTTTACACTCATCTTTATATTCCATTTGAAAGATTGAGCCACCAACAGAATATAGCTCCCAAAGGATTTGCAGACAAAAGAATGCTTCTGTTTAGATAATGAACACCACTTCCTGCAGCTATCAAATGTTTAAAGGGTGCCTCTTACACAACTGCTTAACCAGCCTGTTCCTATACAGTATGTGAACTCTCATGGCTCTTAGCACACAATACTTCTAACACTATAAAACTCAACATTTTTTCAAAACATACCTGGTTGAGTTTGAGTGCTGTAGTTACCGGTTCTGAAGAATGAGGCACTGTCAGAAGCAATTCTCTGAAAGTGGCCCAGCTTTTCTATTACTGCAATTACTGTGCTGCCATGTTATGGCAGTACTTCACCGACCCCAGTGGGAAGCTGGAATTCATCTAGAACTTCTAGCATGTGTCAGATTATTTCCCTGATCAATAAACTCATTTTCCTTGGCAAAACTCTCAGAAACTATTCTAACGTGTTTCCACAGCCATCTGTAACAACTATGAAAAACTCTATGCAGTGCACAGTATTTTACTTGTTAGAAACACATATGACAAAATCCTAACAGGGCTAGACACTAGTACTATACAACAGACATACTTCAGTAATACATTGAGGAACACGAAAATTTTGGTTACACATTTTGAGAGTCAGAGGATGTTTGAAGAAACGTAAAAATCTCAATCTTACTTGAAGCATTTGGATCATGGCGAGGTTTGCAGCTTTGGGACTCTTTGAGCACATTCTCTTTAGTACTGGATTGACAGACATTTTTGAACAGTTTACAGAATGGTTTTGTATTAGTTTGAGATAATGCAGTTGGGACCGTGTTATGAGTCCCTAGTCCAGCCTGAAAACACCTGCCACTGCTGAAATCATCTGCTGAAATTACACCCATCACTTCAATTTCTTTTCCTCCAACCATCAGTGTTTGACCTTCAGCAAGACTGTCTAGCTCTTTAGCTTTATATCCAGTACCTAAAAAATAAAAAATGTATGAATTAGGATAACACAGCAAGTACTACTTCCTTAACACCAGTACTCATCTGCAGGAAGGAAAAACTGTGAAAAGGTATCTGTTTTTGAAACATTTGATTGTGACACATAAAGCCTTCCCTCAACAGAGTGACATGGGAGTGCTAATAATCAGAATTAGATAGCGGAGTATGTGAGCAAATACTCAGTCATCCTCACCACCAACCAAGTCTACTGAACATCAAAGAACTGCTTAAGAGAACTTTTAAAATTACCCCCATATCATAAAATCCAGCAGCTTGCCTTAATAACCATCCTAGGTCCTTTTCCCTTTCTTTCATGCCCTCAAAAGAACTCTCCTAACCCCTCTTGCTATTGATCTAAACAGAGTATTCGACTTTTAAAATCAGTCTAAATTAGTTTTCTTACACTTAAAGATTCAGATTCCTCTGAAATCTTCACTTCTACATATGCTCTGGAACATGCTCTGATTATTGCCAAGATTTATGAGTAAGTTCAATAGTTGGGCTCAGTCAGGTGAGTGCATTCGCAGAGCAGCTACAAACACTACTGATCTCATTACAAAATACAGCTACAGCTGCCACTTTCAAGATAACAGTGTAGGAAAGAGTGGGGGGTTCCTTCTTTTAAACATCATTCGCATAAGAAGCAGAAGCCATATATAATTTATTTTCTTAACTCCTAGAAGTCAAAGCCACATCTCTACTTCAGAATTCTTTACCTCAATTGTTGAATTTGTGTGACTTTGGATAAATAGGATTGGATCCTCAGTTGGGCCAAAATGAGAAAAAAAAAAAAAAGGTATGAGTGTGTAGATCAGTTCAATCACTCATCTGCGAAGACAGAGGGAAGGCCTCCCAAGGCACATTTTATCCCACAAACGCTACATATAAAGACTCCTGGAAGCTGTTTGCAAAGCTCAGGTCTGCCACTTCTAGGAATGTGAAAGGTTGGAAGGTGAAGGTCTGGATTTGAATTCCTTTAAGAGGAAAAAATTACTGAGGTGTTTCACAGTCTAAGCAAGTGTTGAAAAATAGTCTGGCCAAAAGGGAAAGGGAGATACTTTTCTTCTGCTCCTCTGAAAGTATTCAGAAAGCACACAGTGAACCCTGTTTGGTTCTTGAAAGAACACTTGCTTTCAGAAAAGAGCTGAAGATGCCTGAACACAAGAGAATACACATGCTTTCCTAAACAGGGTGCTTGGGGAGGGTATTTATGATCTCCTTTGCTCTGCATTTTTGTTTTCTGTTATTACCTCTACATAGCTTCAGGCTGAACACACTGAATACAGGTGTATAGCTGTGCAGATCCTGGTCAGAAGAGTCTAATTCTAAGAAAGGATGGGCTTTAAGGGTAGATGGAAACAGGGAAGGCAAAAAGCAAACCTACAAAGCTCAACTGTTTATGCAGCTGCCAGAAATAACTGTTTCTGTAACACACAGCAATTTACAAGAGAGCACGTCCTAAATTCTTTGCAATGCATTATTAAGGAATTAGGACATTGCAGGGGAGAACAGAAAGATGTTCTGCTGCCTCAAAAATGAGCTCTAATCTGTGCTGATTTTAGGTTCCCTTGTGCCATCCTTGATCCAGCCCTGGTAAGCCTAAGGAAAAAAAGAAAAATTCTTCCTTCGCCTTTTTCTTCCCATTTAAAAATAATCCCAGGGGCTCATACACATTCACTATAAACTTCCTAGTACTACAGACAATTTTGGAGGTAAGCACCACTACTGGACCTTTCCTCCTCACTTGGTGAGCTAAATAATGCCAGAAATTTAAAACTCACACTGCTTAAATTGGTCAATTTATTATTTTCTTAGAATCGTAAGAATTGAATTGATAAGAATTAGTGCTAACTTGCCCATAACTGAATGGGCAAGTTAGCACTAATGACATTGGTATTGTTGTGCTCTCTGACACCATCAAACACGGTAAAAAAACTTTTACCAGAGAAAATCACAAGGTTCATTTTGCTATTGTGTTTGCTGCTAATTCAAGAAGACAGGACTTGAAAAAAACACAAGAACAACAGGGTGGTGGCTGATGCATTCCAGGCATTACTCTCTTTCACTCTGCCTTTTTAAAAAACAAGCAAGTCTGTACATACATTACTTGGCTATAAATAAATTCAAATTAACTTCTAAGTCACAGACTGATTTGCAAATCAAAAGTGCCCGGTCCTAACAAGGCTCACAATTCATGATTGTAACAAAAGAGCAGAGAAGCCATCTCTGACCTAAAATAAATGATATTATGCTTTGCAGAAACATTGTCCAATCCTACCCCCTTACAGAATATCTTTGGCTCCATTAGCAAAGTTAATTCTTGCTTTGCTTTCAGTAAAAAATTACTGCTTCAAGTTGATGGCAGCCTATGGTTTGCAAGTCTTATTTTTAACTCTGATATCAACCCAAACTATGTCTTACAGCAGCAGCTGCTGCTAAAACTACAAGACTAAAAATTGCTACACAGTTGACTTTGGCTGGGCTGGAAAATGTTGGTGTTTGCCTGTCTTTCCAACAAAGATAATATTTTTAGCTGTTTGGCTGAAAAGTAGAGATCCAACCACTGAAATTCCTGGTTGCCCCACTGATGACTGGGATATCTACAAGAAACTTACCTGTATCTTTTCCCAGAATTTTAACTCCTTCACTTCTGCATTATGTGAGCAACCAAAATCAACTGCTTATCCCTCATTTGGCATTTCTGCTGAATTAGTTCTGTCATTGATTTCCAGATCCTCTCTTTGGACTAGCATTTGGTGTTTCTGTGAATAATGTTATTCAGCCTGCTGCAGCCTCCCCCATGCATCTGCCTTATATGTAATTAATAAAAAGCTTTCTTGCAGTCTTTCCCCCCACCTCCCCCCAAGAAAAAAGACACAAACCAAAAGCAAACCCAGAATCTCTACTGTTTTTTCATCCTGTGGTCAACACTGGTATGAAGAAATAGATTATCTAAAGAGCTGGGTCTCTGTTATTCAAAGCACAGTGATTTTCTGCCAGGTGTTCCCTCGAGCAAGTACGCAGTTCTACAGTACCTCTGCCAATGTCTTTGCCTTCCATATCTTTCAATATTACTGACTTTCCTTCTGTAATAAGAATAGCATCGCCTTCCCACTTCTTGTGCTTTTTCTTTGATGCCTTACACCACACGACACTGAAATATTTCGCAAGGCAGTCAGGTGCTTCCTGAGCTGCTTCTTCCTTTGCAGTCCCTGATGTTGGCAAATGCAGTGCATCTAAAAGGGAAATAAAATAACAAAGAATATCTCAGTTTCTCCTGAAAAAGTGTACAGTCTTTTGCATTTCAAAAAAATTGAGGACAATCTATACATTTCATCTTATATAAACAATGTGGTGTATTTCCTGCCCTTATGGTGAGTTTGGATTGAGACAGAACAGCACATAAGGACTCATTCTGAAAAAACCAAAAAAATCCCCACGTTACATTGTTTCAGAAAGTATGTTCTTCCAGGGAAATCAGATTACTTGTTGCATTAGTAAGTGAGCTCCTAATTTGACTTCTATACAAGATGATAAGAGTGGGAAAAGAATAAAAGGAAAGGTTGAAAAAAAAGCAAAAGGGAAATGACCAAAGGAGAAAATGAAAACAGGGTCCTCATGAGATGGTGCTGGGCAATGTTCTGGAAGCAAGGACAGGAACACAGAACTCAGGAAAGGGAACAAAGGAGTCCAGGAACCAGATCTGGAGCTGAAGTCATCTATACTAAGTGGCAGAATAACCATGACTGTTATAATACAAAGTACTATTTCAACTACTTTCCTTGCACTCTTCAAAAATAAGTAATTGTGCAAATCTTGAAACAGACCATCTCTTGAGTATGCACCAACTCAAATGCTGTTACTAGGCTTAGATTGATTTAGATTTGTCAGCAGCTACCTAATTATAAGTGTCATGGATGTAAATATTAACAGGCAATATTTAGGTTAATATTATATAAGAAATCATAATAGAACAGACAGCTGCTGATTATAATATCGATTAAGAATAAACACATGCTTTCAAAAGTTAGCAATCTGAGATAAATAATGGTAGAGAAGTCACCAGCATTACCTAAAGGAATATTTGTAGCATTCCTTTTCAGTACATGCACAGCTTCAAAGGGAGAATCAGACTAATTTTCATTAAAATACCCTTGCATGCTGGTTAAAAGCTTAAATCAGTTTGCTCCTTTGATTCCATCTGGGATTCAATGCTATACAAATCTGTTACAGAAAAGCGCTTATGCCACAGACTAACCTTTCCAAAATTTTCAAGTGTGCTGGTATTTAAAGGAGAAGCAGCATGAGGAAACTCTTGCTCACAATAATGGTCCGATAAAGAGGCAGCTTTACCTCTTCTACATCAAGTCTACATATCCTTAAAATTGCAAAATACTCATAAGCTACACACCTAATATGAATGCAATTTTTCAGACCAGTGTTTACGAAAAAGGTATTATCTAAATGAAAAATGCTTTATTTATTGAATAGAATTTTCTTTCCAAAACACTAAAAGTTGTATTGTCTATATAAAGCTCGATCTAACACAGTGCCTAAAGCAGATAGGATTTTCCATACAGAGATGTTCCTTCAGGGCATTAGCCAACATCTGTAGTCTCATGCAGCAGATGTCCCCATCTCCAAGGAATAACAGAGCAGCTACTGAACACTGACATTTCACAGAAGGATGAGAATATGGAACAGAGTAACCCTTTTTGAAATGTAAGAAATTCTTTGTAGATTATTATTTATTACTCTCTGGTAAATGAACCAGAGAGTAATAAAAAAATCTTTGCAGCTCGGTAAAAAAGCTAAAAGGCTCTATTGGATCTTCAGTAATCACAAGTGATAAGATTTAGAGAAGTGAAAGAGAGAGGGGGGAAGAGAGGAAACCTGTACCTTGCAAAACATACAAAAGATTATTTTCATTCTATATTGAGCTTCTAGTTGTAAACTGATTCAACAGAAAAATACAAAATGATTTTGTTTTTTCAAACTGATTCTCTTAGTTTAATCCACAATTACTTCCATTATATTAAGATTTTGAACTTTACTGCAAGAACTGGAGATTTCCCTGCAGAATTTTCTTATTCTCTCTTGAAGGATGGCCATCCATAAACAAATGACCACTGCTTTGTCTCCTCCACTGACCTCCCACATGGGTTTGGTGACCCCTGAGACCTGTTTTATGGTCATTGCTCTTTTACTCAGGGCGTCCTGCATGGTATTATCTGAATCACCAGCAGATTAACTTCCAAGTCAATAACAAGTTTTCAAACTTTTCTTATCCATGCTTCATTTAAAATAATTAGAAAACCAATAATTTAGAAACAAAGCTGGAAATTGCTAGCCTTTTGTAATAGTGACTTTTGCTGAAAAGGATTTCCAAAGCAACGTGTCCCCAGCAAGAAGCAAACTGGGCACCAATATTCCATGCAATACTACCAAGTTCCTATGGGAAAAATGAAAAACAATAGCCTCTGCAATGTTCAGATTTGTTCCCTCAATTTATCTTCTGAATTACCATAACTTCTGTCTATAGAAATATGCAGTAATGATTTGTTCCTCTGCTACATAAATTATTTTCTTTTTACCAATAACTACAGTATAGTTTAAAAAAAGTGTAAGGTGCTTTTTTTAATTAAACATATTTATATAAAAATAATTACATCCTCTCAAAACTATCTTCCATATCATTTCCTTGCAGAGAAAACCTAAACCTGTTCACCAACAATGCTGATTAGGTACTTGGATTCAACCTTCTTTTTATCTTATCAGTTTTGTTTGTATTCAGCTTCACACCTATTTAACTTTAAAGATTATTCCAGTGCAATAGCAGAATATTCAAATTCAATAAATACAGTATAATGTGCTTTTCAGGAATTGAAATGAGACTGGTATGCTATACACAGGAACTAAGTTGAGTGTTTGCTATAGGGGTACAGAGCGCAACAGAAACCCCTTACTGCTCAGAGACCATAGATAGTATCTGAAGTAGAAATGGATTTGTTGAGACCCTGGAAGATAAAATGGAATTGTACCTTCTGAGCTCTGCTGTTAATCAGTTTGGAGTGAAAATAATAAGTAACAGCAACTATGTCCGCACCGTGACATGAGAAACATCAGGAAATCAAGCCCACTCATTTCTCTCCCAAGCAGTCAACAGCCCAGCCTGGCACTGAGGTTTGTTTAACCAAGAAGAAACCGTAGCGAGCAGCATGGCTCTCCTCCCAACTGAAGGGCTTCGGAACTTTAAAGACACGGCTATCAGGGCTTTGAAAACCTTCTACAAATAAAGCTTTCTCTCTCTGGTTAAGAAAACAAGGGCTTAGGTTTCAAGATATAAACCATAGCCTAGATGATATGAGGAAAAGTTTCAGCAGCCTCAGGAAGGTGATGATTTACAGAAATTGGGACGGGATCCAGGAGAGGGGACGGGGAGCATTCCAATGGCAAACTAGTTTAACCAGTTTCTGATGAGCAGGATTTAGAGGAAATGCATCGATTAAGTGTGTTAGGTTACTCCCAATGCAGCAAGAAAGTAGCTGCATTATGAAAGACTAGCAAAGGTAACTCAAGCGTTCATTTTCAGGGCACTGTGGGCTGTAGGGCTGTAAGAACACACGCGTTGCTGTGAGGAGCGAGGGGCACGCTCCAGTGAGCCGGCACTGGCACCTTGGCCGGGGTGTGGTTTAATGGATGCCTTAACCCCATCCAACTGCAGGCTGCTGCCAAACCCTCTGCCTCTCATCCACCAGCTGCAGGAAAGCCAGCTCAACAAATCCCATCAGCAACTACGGTCAATATAGGGAAGCGGTATGTGCAGATTGGACCCATGAGACTGGGAGGCTGCCCATTTTTTTGTAGCAGCTACTGTTAGGTTGGGGTGATTTTGAAACCATGGGTCCTGTGTTACACAACACCTCCATACTTGAGCCCCCATTTGTAAGCATGTATGTAATTACAGGAGAGTTTTCCCTCAACTGCTCTGGATCTTCTAAATAAAAAGTACTGTCGCAATGCAAAAATTACAATTTAGAGAAGACAACTTTGATTCAAGTTGCACTCTATAGCAGTAAGGAATAATTAAGTAATAGAGGGAGGCAAATCAAAAAATCTGGACTGCAGTAAAAGGAGACTGGGGCTTTGAATGAATCACAGCCCAAACTCAAAGCCAGTGCTCTGCTGTAGCCTCTGCAGTGACACTGCTCAGGTGCTATCAGTCTGCTTCATTGGGCCAGCACCACCTCTTTCTTCTGAGAAGAGGAAGTAATTGAAAAGTCCCTTAATTAAATTAAGTCATAACATTTTGAGAACAGATGTTTACATAGCAGTTAAATGTTTAGGTGCCTATGAAAGATCCATACGTCACACACTCCTAAGATATCTCAGGAATATTTTAAAAACATGAATCAGATAGCATAATTTTTCATTTGCAAAGCAATTTCAGCCTAATGATAAACTTAATACTAAGCTTACATACAAATGTATATTAGTGCGCCTCCAAGACAGAAAAATATGTAATAACTCTTCCCACAGCACTTCTGTGAGACTTTAGGAGGAGTGCAAACAATAAGAGTCAAGCTGACTTGCCCTAAACCCACAGGAATCAATGACAGTTGGGATTATACCTCAGAGTCATTTGATTACAACCCAGTGCTTTGTACCCCTCTCTCAACGACAAAATGTACTTGTAATTCATTTTGCCTGTATCAGCATAGTTAGCAAACTCACCTAAAGACTGATATTTCAAGCAGGAATATTTTCTTTGGAAAACACACCATTGTTTTAAATCCAAAATTATTTTTAAACAAAAATGCAAATGATAAAAAAAAATTAAATAGTTTTTAACTGTGTCAAAGTCTCTTTATATCTGAAATGCCAGTCAAACTAGCCTCTAGATTCCTGATCATGCAATACTATGGGGATTTCCTTCAGTACATTTTATTTTACATAGCTAATAACTTTGCCAGGCCTTCATGAGTCCACAGTACATATTCCATGCTATTTCTCTCAGTTTAAGCACACATATACACACACATGCACAATGTCCATAAAAACTGGCAGTGCAAGAAAAATCACTGTTTATAAGAAAAAAAAATCACATCTTAAAGGAGTCTTAGCCACAATGAACTCTTAGCCACAGTGAACTCAATTAATTCTTAGTAGAAGCTCTACTAACTCAATACTCTGGTGAAGAATCTAAAAATCTGGGCAGGAGATAACACTGTTTTTTTGGGCTTTTTTTGGCTAAGGTAAAACTTTTTTCCATTCCTGAAATCTAAAAGCTCTTCGAAATAAATGCAGCTTGCACATTCTCTCCAGCTTAATTTCCTGAGGATTACACACTGGACATGCTCTAACTGAGGCTGAGAACAGGTTTCTCTGTAGTCACAGCTCTTACTGCTCAGACCAAAGTTGGGTTTCTTCCACAATTCCAACAGGGAATTTTTCCACAGCCCTCTCCCTCAGACACATCATACCCTCTCCTGGCACCAAACAGGTAAGGATAGCAGAGGGGACAAGGACCAGCTACAAAGAAGAGCAATTTGGGAGATGAAGTCTGAAAAGAAAGATTATTGCTGGAAAGGAAGGCTGATGTTAAACCAGTGGAAAATTGGCAACTGGGTAAAAGACAGAAGTCTGAGCTGCAAGCAGAGCATTCAGGGAAACACTAGAAACTAGACAGGGAGTAAAAGAGTAGAGAGACAACAGGATATGCTCAGAGGAGGGATGGGGAGAACTACTCGGGCAGACTGGGACTGGGGCCCAGTATAAGACTCAAGGACCAGAGAGAGAGCTGCAGCTTTTTGAGTAGGAGCTGGTGCAAAAAAACCTTACTGTTTCTCATCTCTGACCCTCAAAATGCAAAATTCACTAAGAAAATGTACAGCTGGAAAACACTGAGGGAAATCACAGGACAACTTCGGAGGAAGAAATGAGAACAGGAGCTGATTAGGCAATAACAGGGAAAACAGAAGTGGAAAATGACAACAGAAAAAAACAACTAAGGACCACATGGTATTGCAACATAAAAAATGGCAAGCAGTTGAACACAGAAGGGCACTGACTGCACAAAGACATGAAGGGCACTCAGATAAACACAATATCCTGGTAAACAGGGCCCATTTCTCTTTCCCCATTCTTCAACTTTTTCCCTAATTCAATTTTTAAGACTAGCAAGGTTGTCTTAAAGGTAGTCAGCTTAAAAATACTGTAACTGTTACATTGTTCTATATAATTTTACAGACTCAGTTTTGGTAGCTGCTTTACAGGTGAACAGGGATGCAATGGAAGATTTAGGTGCAACGTAAGGGATGAATCCTGAGCTGGATTCATTTCACACATCATTCCCTGCAAGACAAACCCAAATCAATTCTGAGTTTAGGACCAGCAGAAGACACAGAATCAGACAAATAACTTCTAGTGGACAAGTCCACAAAGGCAAAGCAGGAGCTAAAGCCTGAATCACTGTATCACTTTCCCTGAAGTCCCTTTGGTACATTCTGCTCTCCAACCCAAAAAACTTTTGGTCTTCGAATTTCTTTGCTGTCAGCAAACACATGCAAAACTCACTGGGCAAAACACTGCATGTCGTGATATTAATGGTCTACAATTCATTGACGTCTTAATGCAGTAATTCACTTTATTACTCCAAAGGGGAAAAATAAGGTTTTCAACCCTGACTGTCTTACGCAGATGAAAATATCAAATTATATCAAATGGAATAATCTGTTTAGGAACGTTAATTTGCTCCAAAACCCAAAGGATTGACATCTATAACCTCATGGTGCAAAGCTGTGTTACCCACCTGCCCACTACTCCCACAACCCATCTTCCACCAAGTGAATAGTTCTAAGGTTGCAAAAGCAAGTAAAGTCTGAAGATGCCAAAAATGAGGTGTTCCAGCGACCTGATCCACCCCACTGTGCATATGCATTAATGATAAAGTCTTTTAGAGAAAACATGCTGCACTACACTGCCATGGGACCTCTTGCTCATTCAGTGCAGAGAACTGACCTCCTGGAAAGGCAGGAAAGAGTGGCAGGGAAAAGGCTGCTGCTGCCTCTGCCATCTCTGCACTGCTTTATTGTAAACCACAAAAGGTGTGGAATGGAGGAGGCTGCAAGGACAGATAGTCCAATCTTGTGGTTAGATAAGCTGGATAATGCCTTAGAGAACTGGACTCTACTTGCGTGTTTTCTAGAGTTTTTCTGTGATGTAAAGAAAGTCATTTAACCACAACTCTCAGCAATAAACATTTGTCTGAGGGCCTGACTTGTGATTCAGTCTCGTTTGTATTAATAGTGAGCAGTCATGGGTGTAACTGGAAGTTGTGGTTGGGAAAGATTAACTGTACGGTATCCTAAAGCACTAAGACAATGCAGTTGTTGATGATTCAGTCCACACCTTCCATAAAAATGGAGCTTTTTCGTGTTATTCTCTCTGTGCCTCAACTCCCGCTTTGTCTCCTAGAAAGTGGAGATTACACCAACTTTTTGTCTCACAAGGATGTTGTGAAACGTAATTACATCTCAGAGGCACTCAGATACTATCATGATGAGCACCAGAGGAAAAAGAATTAACTAATTCAAAATAGTTCGAATAACGTGCTGAGAGCAAGGCATAGCTCAATAAATGAACAAGGAAGTGGAAAGAAAATACTGAATAGAGTCTCACTGAGTCGACACAGTCCATTCTGTAAACTGACAAGTAAGCCTACAGAAATACAATCCTTAATCTGGTACTTAATGACTATACCCAACAGAATGTGAAGACTGGGTTCAGGTTGTGCTATTTACAAGTTTTTGGGTACTTGAGTATGTAACTTTTATTTTCAAACAGGAACCTTCTATATACAATATCAGAGCTGGTAGATGTACTTAATTCAAATAAGTAGGAACAATCCTCTCATCACCATTTTAATGAAGCATTTACCTCTTAAGGGTATCAGCTATAGAGGAGGGAGGATGGAGAGCACATACTATCAAAATTACAGCTCCACAGCAGAAAACTGTTCTTCCTAAACCTCTCAGCTGTCTAAAAATCCAACTGACTCCAGCTTTCTCTGTAAAAATTTAATGAACTAAGCTGAAAGCTTCTGTCAGGTCCACAGAAATAGATGTGCAAGTCCTATTATCAAAGGAAAAAGCAGCATCATTGAGAATTCTGAAAGGCTGCAGGCATCATTCGGTGCAGTGAGCCAGATCAGCTCGGTAAAACATTGGAACCAGTCAAATGCCATCCAAATCAACTGTTTACTATACTTCTTAATGTTGCCATCCACACTGAAAGTTGTTTTGATTAATTTGTCAGCTAAAGGGGTTTTTACTTCAAAAAATAAATGCAGAAGTGATACCCAAAAGCAAAATTTATTCTTGGGTTCTGTAAATATTGAATGTTACTGCAATAAATTGTAACGTAAATGTGATATGAAAATATTCCAAATATTTAAATTACCAAAAACCCCAAATTACTAAAAAGTAGTTAATAGACTATTACACAATCACAGGCTAATTGTAGCCTTCTCAAAAGGCAGTCATTTTTTGAAGCAGCTTGCAGAGATGTAAGTGTTCATCCTTTTGTGTTTAAATGTTAATGGAACGTACACTGCTAAACCCATATGTGGTACTTTGAAAATACATGGTTTGGCATTCTCTTAAGCATTTCATATTACTTTTATCATTTTTTTAGAAAAAATAAAACTATTTCTGCACTGTACAAAATCTCTGTTTCTAAAATGCAAAGACTTAGATCTGTAACAAAAAGTAAGCAGGCAGAAAGGGATTTATTAAGATTACATATCCTTTGTATTAATGTCTGTTTTAGCACATATTGGAAGGAAAAACACTTAATGTCCTGTTTGTGTTTGTTAATGGACATCTTTGATTTCCCTGGATTATAGTAAAGAGTCCTTAAAATACAAGTAATCAATGAAACTTATGCCCACTGCCACAAGCATGAAACACAACATATTCCTATCCTAAATTATTTAAACAGGACTGTTTAAAATTTATGACATTACCCTGGGAAGAGGCACACAAAGGATGAGTCATATTTTTTAGACTTTTCATGTGTTATGCAGCAATGATTACTTGCAGAGTGGCTGACGAAATATTTGGAAAGGGAAAAAGTAATCTTTCCAAATCAAGTTACATAACTTTGATTTACATAAATGTAATCCATTCAGTAGTCCAAGCAGAAAAGTAATATTTATGGCCCAAACACAAAAACCTAGAGCTTTTACTAGGAAAGCAAAATAGAGCAGGGAAGATGAAAGAGGGAAGAGAAAAAATTCATTATGGAGGTTAGAGGTATTTACTGTGCTGCCTTTTCTGGCCCCGGATGTAAGGAAAGTGAATACAACTTAAACTGCATAGAAATTCCAATGCTAATTAAATAAGATGATTCCATGCAGGAAGCCTTAAATACATGATGCCTTTAACAGAGCCTACTTTATGTCAACCCTGCCTATTTTTGGTCCTGAGCTGACCACTTATATAAGGAAACGCTAGAAGACATGGAGATGTGGCAGCTTTCCATCAGCAGACTGGCATTCCCAAAGGACTGCTTTGACCCTTGGTGTCACTGGAAAGCCTCTGCAGCACGTGCAGCTCTTCTTATCAACTGCCCCTATGTGCATCTCGTTGGTTATGTATGTGCCTATGAACATATGTATATGGGCACGCTCATCCGAGTAGGATGAGATTTAGGAAAAGATTCAATTTATCTCTGTTTCATCTGAAAACAATCTTTAGAGATGCCCACTAGATCTTGAGAGCTAAAGTATCTGAAATTCTCCAAGTATATTTAACTTCTGGACTGCTGAGAAACATCTTTAGTGCCATCTCAGAAGTTCACTTAGGAATTGTGTATTTCCAAAACTCAAGTACAGCAAATTACCATACACAATTACATAACAAAAACTATTCTGAAAGGAATAGATTTGATCTAGCAGAAATAATTATAACAAACAGCGAAGGCTAAATTCCCTAAATGAACTTAGTTCAGTCCTTTCCTGCGCACACACTATACAGCACTCTGAATCACAGAGCTACAAGCCATATTTTCCAGACTGTTCCTGTTCTTTTTGAGAAAGAGCTGGGTCATTACTTATCCAGCTGGACAATCCAACAGCTTTGAAATCCTTACTGCCCCAAAAGAAGGGCAGTTGTGCTTAAGATCCTCACTGTCATCTGCCACCCTCTGGATCTAAACAAAGCGGCTTCCCCACTGAGGCTGTCTGTCCCATTACTGGCAAAACTATGGACACATTTTCTTGCTTTCATTCAAGGTGTTCACAGCTGAGAACTCCCTGATCCACTCTCAAGAGAGCAATGTGCTCAGGCTGGACAGGCTTTCCTAAGAATCAGTTGTTATGGACTGCATCTAACGTGTAACAAACTTGTACTGAAAATGATCACACTGCGGTTGCTAATGACTTACAAATTAAGAGAAACTTGAGTGAGGTTTCATAGGAATGGCCAAAGACCAGCTTGATGCCAAGTTTCAAGTACTTTTTCAAAAGCACAGGGAAATGGAACACTATAAAGGAAGGAGGATGAAAAAATCAATACATGCTAAACAGAGTATTCTCCCTGCAATCTGTTTCACAGGAAAAAGACGAGTCAAAAATAAACACAAACACAAACACATACATAGAACAGACACATTATAGCCCAAGAGGAGGTAACATGGCATGCAGTAGATTAGCCAAACTGATAGTTAATACTACTATGGTCATCTTGTCATGTACAACCTACTGCCAAAGCCTCCTTACAACGCAAAGAGATGCAAACATCACTTGGGTGAAACCTGCAGAGCTTACAAGTCAATTTTTTGGGGGTGGCTTACAGTGCAACCCAAAATAAATGCCATATTATAACAGAGAACACGTCAATAGTAACATACACACTGGTTTTAATCCTGCATCTCTGTTACGTACCACACACAAATGTTTTGACTTCACAAAATGGTATTAATACTATTGCCAAGTGGCCTATGTAAAATTTACCTGCAAACTGCTGCTGAGTTATGATAAATTACTTCTTACACGCGACATCTTCAGTGATTAATAACAAATACAACTCAACACTACTGTAAGTTTCTATCTGATGCAATGCAGGACACAAATAATGTTACAGCATCTAACCACAAGCAGCCCAACATCCCTTCTCCCCATCCCCAAACTAGACAAACATTTTGTCCAATTGCTTCACTGTTAAATGAAAGCTGAGAAAAAAAAAATTAAAAATCAGTCATTTATAAACTGATGTACTTACTTCAAGCATGCAGAAAGTTCCAAACTTTGAAAATAGATATATTTTGAGAAAGAATTAGCAATACAGACATGGCTCTTACAACAGCATACAAAGCAAGCAAATGGTAACACACAGAATACTGGAAACAAAATGACTGAGCCTTAACCAAACTGGGTTCTGAAGTCAACCAAATTTGGAGGGGCAATGTAAGCCAGTGGAATTATTTTCTTCATTATATTTATGTCAAATTATGCTAATTACTGTGATTATCCTAACTATAAATGAAAATCAAGAGCCAAAAGGAAATGGCCAGGAAACAATGACTTCTTTTAAAAAAAGAAGTATAATTGCATATGTAAAATACAAAAAAAAAATCAGAAGCATTTTTCAAGTCTGCAGTTTTGTTAAAGAGCAAATAGAAATCAAAAATTATGCAGAGTAACTGCTGATTAAGTATTCAATTAAAATTATATTACATTCTTCTTGTGTGAGTAATACAGAATCAAACAAGGTGTTATACTGAAGAGATATTTGGACACATCAACAAATCATTCTGTGTAATCACTAGGATAAAATAATGTGAAAATCCCATAGCATGGAAGAAGGGCAGCAGCAGTGGTGAATGCCAATGCCTACAGATGGCTGAGCTTTCCTTGGGTTCTCCGACCCTCATTCACTTCGTCACACAGATGAATCAAAAGTGCAGTTTTCAACTATTTTACCACTGAACAACTGTAGGTTTCACAAGGAAGGATTCACATTTTATCAGTCAGTATTCAATGGAACTTCAGGAAACGGTATCTTTATTATGGAGGAAACTTTACCCAGACAAACTGGATGCCATTGAAGAGCAACCATCACTACAATTGGTTGACATCAAGGCAAAGACCTTTGGTTTTAGCAGAGATGAAACACAGAAACACTGACCGCAGAATGATTGAAATTTAGTCCTGTATTACACAGACAGCTAACAGACATTATTTTAACTGCTTTAAACAGCACCTTTTTTTCACATCTAAGACACAGACACTAAGACTCAAATTATTTAAGACCTGGATATTTAAAACAGAACAATGGCCTTACTTGTTAGGAATACACACTGAGAAGCTACATTTAATGCACTTTAATGCTAAAAGTGTTCTTTTTAGAGGCTTCCTTTTATTTTCATATGCAAAATTGAAAAGTAATCAACATCTTAGGAAAACAACACTTTATCATCTTCTTGAGTAGCCTTTTTATTATTTTATTGAAGTTAAAATTGACATGGAAGCATCCTAAAACACGTTAAAATAAGACATAGGAAATTTTAAAAGACAGCTTAACCAGGCAGCCTGGGTATCACAATTCCTCGTTTCTACCTCCCACTCAGAAACAACTCTCATTTAATATACAGAACATAATGACTTTGACTACTGGAAATCCAGTGAGCATAGGTTTGCCCAAAGAAGACAGTAGGCAAGCTCTAGTCTATGCATTTTCATTGTATGGGGGGGGAAAATCCTAAGTCAGAAAATGTATAGAAATATAAATTAAAGGAATTAATTTAAACTAGTGAGGTGGAAGATATTAGAAAACAGGGGCATGACAACTACAATTAGCTACAAGTAATCTCTCCTGGTCTTGGAGTACTTTCTCTTACCATTTTTACCTGATCAGAATTCTGATCTAAGGCAAGCATTCCACAGGAGTAAAAAGCTTACAGGGGGAAGCAGGAACAAAAAAAGCAAAATAATTAGGTAGCAGCGGTGAAATTATAGACTGATTGTTAGACAATTACTTGTATAGATGAAATTACACAAGATGCTATCATAATTATCACAAAGTTATCATAGTTACAGTTTTTTATTCTAATCCTAAACATAAATCCATTAGATGTTTGGAATTAAATTACTCCTACAGCCTGTTTATTGCAGTTATCTTAGTAGAAGGACATGAACATATGGTAGAAATTTGTCCTTGTCTAAAATTACTCTACTTGTACCCTGTACATTATAAACATGCAGACAGGGAACGGCACTGCCAGATGTAGTGAAGGGAGTAAGAGGATAAGAATGAGGGTGAAGGAGGGAAGGGCTTCCTACCATCCCTTTCACACATGCTAGCACAGTATCATTTGCTGGAACAGTAAAAATTCACACTACTTCATGGTCCAGAAGGACCAGCCACAGCTGTAGTCCATGCACCTAACATTAGGAATACAAGGAAAAAAATACAGGAACAGGCACGGAGAAGTGAGAAGTCTGACGCAGAGAGATAACCTGATACTGTAAAGCAGATGTGGAGTGAGAAAGAAATGCAAATCCACCAACATAGAGAGGTACATAATCAGCACTACACTGTACTGAGAGAGCAATATAATGGCACTGAAGGAGGAAAGACTTCTCTAGTGAAAGGAAATAGATATTATCTCAGTAGTAAAGAAAGAAGCAAGCTCTATGGACACTCAACAGATGCCTCCCCCTCTCCCAAGGCCCCCAAAGTCAAAAGAAACAAAACCGGAAACACAGCAAATGAGAAGCATGAGATCCCTGAACTAGAGATACTGCCTGCAGATAAGAATAAAAACCTTCCACTAATAAGTGGGACAAAGTCAGAACAATGAAATATGGAAGACCACCAACTATAAGGGGACAGTGTATTTTATTTCTTTACTCATTTGCATCCTTTCCCTTCCAATATCAAGAACACAACGGAGACTTTGCTCTACGCAGAATCCTATTTTTGCAACTACTTTGCCTGCCAGTTCAGAAAAGACTCTAAGCTTTCCAAGACTGGAAATTCCTCTAGTTCCAGTCCTCGAGATAAAAATACCATGCCAGTAGAAACCCTGGAAGTCACCTCTTCATCTAGCATCAAAAGAAAACATTCTAAACTCTCTAGAGCATTTTGGTGGCCAGTGGTAAGAGCAGTCAAAATTCAAAACCACTGCAAGACAATGAGCCATATGGGAATTATTTTCTGAACTATTAAAAATTTGTTCATTTGCATAATATGTAAGAACAGAAACAAGAACCACTGGAAACCAGAATTCTGATTTCCAACTTGAAGGGTAAGATCATACATTTCCAAATTAACAAGACAAGGCCAGATAATTTTGGGCTGTTTCTTATTTCTGAGAAGCAGAACAAATAAAATCCTTATTTATTTATTAAAGCCAGCATTTTGATTCTTGTAAACTCATAAAAGTAGTACCTCCTTGAAGTGTTTCCAGCTACACAAAAACAGATCGATGTCCTTGAACTAAGAAATACAACAGAAAGCCAAGGACTGTACAGGAACAAAGGCCACTTATCCAGGCACCATCATTTTCAGTACACGCAAAAATTCCAAAACACTTACAGCACTCCCTTCTCAAGAAAACAACTGAAAAAGTATTGGGGAACTCCACGTTGCCAACATCTGTTTTCACTAGTCTATATTTTTCCTCAGTTTGTAAACAAAAGACTTGCTTCCTTTACTTCTCCTACCTGAAACCTGTTAAAGCTACCCTGGGCACTGACAGTCAAGATTACTTCTCTTGTACCACTATCACAACATTTAACCACAATTATTTAAGCTCCACTAGCCCCTCAACCATACTTAGATGCTTCCAGTCTTCAGTTTTCAATAAGTACCTATCCCTGTGGTACCTGATTCAGTCAGAAGACCAACAAGGAGGTGTGAGGCTTACCTCATTGAGAGTGTGCTGATGCAGAGCAGCGCACCATGCTCGCATGCTGAAGTTTGTGGGAGGGGAGAAAGAAGCAAATTTGGGAAAACAGTGGTGACAGGAGCAAGGAAGAAATAGTCTCCTTCCTATTGCTTTTGTTCATTCTGTTGCTGGGGCCCTCTGAGATGGGAGGCACCAGAGGAATTACATCTCTTTTGTTCTCTCTTTTTCCTTGATTCTGTCCTTCATTTCCTTTTCTTGCTGTAAAGGTTAGAGGAAGGGAAAGCATTGTTACAGGGAATAAGGAGCCAGAGTTCTAAGGCAGTTGTGGATCCATTCACAACAGGCAGGAGACTAAGAATTTTGAAGAAATTAATCATGTGGGACTGATACTTTCCAGGTATTTTTCTTCCAGTTATGAACGTTGATCATAACTACAGACAAAACAGCTGCTACCAGGACAGACAGAAGAATCAATTTTGTTTTCATTTGGGGCTTTTTATTTGAAACTAATCGAAAGATCGGAACAACAGAATCTATAAAAGGGACCCAGAATAACACAATCTTCTGTGGATTTCAAGTCACATGTTACTTACATATAGAAACTACTTCATTTCAGTAGCTTATAGTCATAGTGATATTGATCAAAGGCACCTGCAACTGTCTTGGCTGCACATGCACTGTAGCAATTATGCATGCAAATGAGCAAAGTAGATATTTATGTAGTTGATCACCAGTATAATTACTATAACTGAATACACAATCATGGTAACTGTACACACAAATTACACATGCATGCAGTTTTAAAAACCAAGTGTTGCATTCATTGTCTCTATTCAGATAACATCCTATAGAAACACTACTCCACTGGAAACAATTAAAAAGTATTAACTTTTAAAAAGATGTACATTTATTCAACTGTCTACTGAACGTTAAAAAAATATAACAATCCAGTAATTTTGTTTCCTAAGCTGACATAGGAAAATGTCACTAGTGTCATAACATTTACCAACTTGAAAAGAATAAAACATTTAAACATAGCCTCTTATTTCTCCTTCTTGTATGCATTTACTAACCTGTAACTTCATTAATATATTAAAGGTGATTACTTGAAAAAATAAAGCATATGATCAGAATTTTTCACATGAGCTGAGCGAAATTTTCATTAGCTCATCACAACTCTAGATAAGTGGAAGTATCTTAAAAGTTTCAATTTTTATCAATCTAAACAATTAAATGGACAGGATTCGATTATACTTTAGACCAGAAGAGTTGGTGCATTCAAACCCATACGAGGTATTTTTGTAAGGTTGTTAAACAACACAGAAAATACTCTTTCATGTCTCAAGCCCAGATTTTGATCCATCCATATTAACATAAAAACCAATTTTGCATTTATTATTAAGTATTTCAAAGAATATGACAGAAGTAATAAAATATTTAGATATTGCTGTATTCTGGGAGATCACGGCGTAGTCGTATTGCCTTCAGCTTCTCTACTTTGATTTTTGTTCGCAACAGTTCTTCTTCCAGTTGCTGCTTTCTTTTCAAACCATCCCTTTTTTCTTGGACATAAAGACCAATTTTTCTTTGGTTTTCTAATATTATTTGATGCTCTTCTTTCAGCATTTGTAACATCTGTGGGTCATAACCACACATTGGTCTAAAGCGTTCTCCAACCTCAAGCCTAAAAAACTCATCTCTTCTTGGTACAGGGGATGGAGACATCATCACTCTCATATCAACTGAAGACACTGATGTTGAAGGAGACCTTTCCATAATATGCACCAGCTGGTGTTCTTCCTCTTGTTCTAAGTTCTCATTTTGCTGTGAGTCTATAATCAAAGAAGGAGGAGGTTTGACATCCTCTTCCGACTGCAAGTCCATCATGACTGTCGCAGGATGATGATCCAACATTGTCTGTGGTGAACTGGTACCAGCAATTGTTTCTTTATCGATACTAGCACTAGAACACACAAAATCATATTTAAATAATCCATTAAAAACTATTTTAAAAGGCATAGCTGTAAGTAACCAAAGCTCCATTTGAATACTACTCTGCTGTCTATGCCTGGGACTCTATTTCATTACCTGAACACCACCTGTGCCCCTCTTTCTTTCCACCACACAGACACAGCCCTGTCTTACTCAGATTTTATTGCTATAAAGGCAGTACAGCCAACAGAGAACTCATCCGGTAGGCCTCTCTGACACTGGAGAAGCAAGAAGGGCTATTAGTGACAAACAAAAATATTTTTTAAAAAAGCAGCACAAAGTCATGCAAGTAATAAGGGAAAGAGTTTATATAATATAAAAAGTGATTTTAGAAGGACATTAATTTAGATGGAGTGGACTATGGCAGAAACATTTCCATCTCCTAGATTTACTCATCTCCCCCGTTTTAATGTGCTCCCTGTTTCTGATTCATGCACTCAAGTATTTGGGGTTTTTTCCAATATAAAATAATCGCTAAAAAAAATTCCACAAAGACTCTTGGGAAAAGAAACCAGAGCCCAAATGATGACCCTTGCCAGTAGATTTGGGAACCAAGCTAACCATTGCTTCTTCTCTTTGAATCATCAGTATTTTTCTGAAGCTTCAAGAGAAGACACAGAAATGTTTCCATTGAGAACAACCTATAGTTCAGTGCATTTCTTTTTGAAAGAACAACACCCACTTGACTCATCTGTCTTTGTGTAAATCCCTGAGTCAGCAGCATCTCAAATCATGATTTGACATTGCATTGGCTTTGATGATAATAATGGCTCAAGCTGTTCCTGACACTTGTCTACCATCAGTTGTGTTTGAAACCCTATACTCCTGCACATCACTCCTTTATTCAGGTAATGCTTTTTTAAGCCAGATCAGCTTCTTGATCTATTACTGTACAGATCTACAAAGAGTACTTGCAGCATGACTGGACAGGCAGTATAGAGTTACATGGAAACAGGAATATATTAACTTGGGATTGACAGCCTAGTCAGTGCACCCTCATGGCCAGGACTGTCTAACAGAGGCTATAACTGGTGGTTGCAGACTCAAGACATTTCCAAACCCTTCAAAAACTGCTGCTAGCCACTTAAAGGCAGCAAGTGGATCCATGATTAACGTAACATTCACAGATGCTCCCCAGTGCTGGAGGACTTGACTCGCTGTCTGTTAAATCTGGGAGTTTTTCTCCACCTTAAAATGCCTTCAAAGCCCTACAATCCACACACTGAGAAACACTGTCTGATTATTAAAACACTGTCCTGGTTAGTAATAGATGTGCGTTCAAATTCCCAGAAGCAAAGAAGAAATGTAATTTGTACATCCTGTTCTCATGTAAATGCACTAACTTCTTAATGAAAAGGTGGCATGATCATAACTTCTGGATCTCCCACGGTCTTCAAAACTCTTGGTTTAAAAGAAATAAGCAATCATAGTTGCAATTTCTGAAGGACCCTGATCTAGCCTGCCAACCATTAACATGAAAATGCATTTTCTATAATAAAAGCATGAAAGCTTCTCAATCCTCAGTTGTAAAAATGCTCATCAGTGTCAGAGCAATATATTTTTCAAAAATAAAGACTGTCAACCACACAAACTATTTAAACTAAAGATTCTCTAAAAAAACACCATCCATCTGAAGCAGGTATTGAAAACTGACCTTTCATTAATCCCCTGAAGAAACCACCAAGATAATCTTAATTCTATTGACTGTTACCTGAGCTGCCCATAGAGTATCAATTATATCACCTTACTCTCTTCTACCTCATGCCACAAAGCGTCCCTTTTTCCTACATGCGTTTCTCACATTGTTTCAGTCCTCTCAGCATCGGAAGCATTATCCTGCACACAAATTTTCACTTGTTTTCCCCAGTGCTGAGTGTAATTCCAGGTTTCTCCCCTCTTCACAACCACAGCTCCTAATACAGCTTCTCTCCTTCTTATTTGCTGGCTCCTGGCCAGCTTCTAGCCTGAGAAAAGTGGAAACAACCAGCAGGAGAAGCAGGTCGTTCTGACCAAAGGAAATGAAGAGAGAGCAGAAAGAGAAAGTGAGAGAAGTTAAACAGAAGAAAGAAAGGTAAGATTTTGTCTAGCACAGACTAGAGCCTCCAAAGAGTGAAAAAAAAATCCATCTCTTAATAGTGATATCCACACAGAGCTAGAAAAATTACCAGATCTTCAGATAACTCTGATGAGGCTGGGCTTTTTTTTTCCTTAGTCAGTTTCTTAAAAGGAAAACAATTAGGCAGCAAAGAGAGAAAGAAGGAATTGAGAAACAAAAGAGCTGCCTGTATGGTGGTTACTAATGTTGTTTCTGACAACTTGACTGAAAGAAAGACAAACAACAGTTACCACAATTGGGGCATGGTGTTTATAACCCTGCAGGCACCCATGATTCACCAGGTTTTGTTTAATCACAGAGAGCTAGAAATTGCTTAAAGGTGCGATTAAGAATTTGGGCTCGTTATAAGCTGTATTTCCCTCCTCCAAAACCTAAGTCATATCCTGGTGAGTTAAAACCCAGCACTGGGTTTGTAAAATTAGGGTAAAATGCAACTCAGAGAACTATCAAATAATTATGTATTTGGGCATGGAAAAAAAAATTTAAATTATATTATTTTCCTTCAGCCCACAGTATACTGGCTGTTCCTAGGAACAACCATTTTGGGTAAGCAGTAATCAAGCCAGTGTTCCCAGACCCATAAAAAACTGCAAAAAATGTTTAAATTACAGGAGGCAAACTATGGAGATCATTAGCTCTTAATCATTCACTAAAAGCGTCAGTGCTTTTTATAAGCCGATCTACAAACTAAAGTTCTCACACTATTTTTTCCCCCTCCTTACAAAAAGTTGGTAGTCAAGACACTGCAACCTTTATTAGCGCAATTAAAAGCCTCATTTTGTTCCAGAGAATTCTTTGGAATGGTTCCTCCAGGGGCATTCACCAGGAGCAGCAGCACAGCCCAGTTGCTTTAGACTTCTTTACGCAAAGGACCCACAACAGAATATTTTTAGAGCATCTGGCATGTTGGGATTTAGACAATTGTTACCATTCAGTTCAACCAGTGGCACCATGAATCCAATTCAGAGTGTGCACATGCCAGCTTTTCTTAGAGTGTTACGCTGCTGCACTCACTATCAGTATATCTGATTAAAATACAGCAAGTTCACTTCCCATTAATCTGCTTGGGAAAATAAGAAAAATCAGAGCTTTCTCAAGGCTGCTGGGGAGTTATTTGACTTCCCTCCCCCCCTCCCTAGCTTAGTTTTTGTATCTGGAGGAACCAAAACCTGACCCAGGCATTTTTTGATCCCTCAAGGACCAATACAGAACCAGCAGAGTGTTGCAAGTCAGATATGAGGGGCATTAGCCAGCTGTGGGAGAAAGCCTGCACAGTGCCTGCCTGTATTATGTCTGGCTCAAATCTAGACAGTGTGTCTCACTTTACTGAGCAGTAAAAAAAAAAAGAAACCTTGCAAAAAAAAAAGAAAACTTCCAGTGCTGTACCTCTCAGTTTCTCTCTGTATTTAAACTACCTCATGTACGACACAGAACTGCTTGGAGTTTAGACTGCAATTAGCTTTGCTCCAGCTTCAGGGAACCACCATCAATGCAAGAAAAGTATAATTTAAAAAAACATTTGCACTCACAAAGGCACTGCAGTGTGGAGAATCAATTTTTTTTCTTTAAAGGGCTGGGATTAGCTAAAACATAACATGCAAACACCAGAGTAAATGAGATAAAAAAGGTGAATAAGGTTTCTTAGCACTGTGAACTAACTTTATTAAAAATCCTATATAAACTGGTAACAGTTCCATATGTTGCAAAATGACTGCAGTATTACCTTAAATGGAGGAGAATAGCCATCACTTTGCCAGTGTTTGAATAATCTGCCTATTAAAAGGTAGGGGAGGGGTAGAGGTTGGAGCTACTATTTCTCTTTGATTCCCTCTTAACCCTCACTTTCCAGAGTATGACAAAGACTCTGAAACAAGCTTTGAAAGAGAGCTGAAAAAAAATTAATGCAATGCTAAGTCACCATAAAGCTTCTCATAAAACAAAAGCAGTATTATTTTTGTCATTGTTTCCCATTTGGGAATTTTCTGATAAACGCTTCCTTTAAGAGCCTGAGCACAAGCAAAAGCTTTACAAAGTAGATAGGAGGCGCCATAATTTTCATTCAGTAACAAAATAAAAAGAATTGTCTCACCTTTGAACACCGCTCCTGTCTCTTAAACACACATTGGAAATCTGTGGAATCATCTCCACAACTTTCTTGGTTGGCTCGGAAATGCTGCTTTTACAATCTGAGTGAGTCTCCTTTTGCTGCAATAGCTCCTGTTTGGCATATTCTTTGAGCCTCTTGTACAGCGTGCGCAGGCCCTGTGCAGTACGAGGAGGGCGATCTACTCCGATGGCATTGTAGTTATCAGCTATGATATCCCAGCATTTGTTTTTTTCCACTATTACAGAATGCTTATTGGTATGTTCCTCCAGAATTTTAACGTACGGCTTCACGAGTTTTAACAAATCGAGCTTTTCAGATAAGGTAAAATTAGAAGATCTGGCCTTCCCAACCATTGTTATCTTTGAATTAAGGAAGCCGTTCCTGGAGCCACCATGCAGTCCCTAGCTCTGCTCAGCTCTTTTTCACAAACAGAAAAAGATCAGGCTTAACTAGGCTAGTCTCATTTAGGCCCACGCCTACAAGGGAGGGTTTATTAAAATTCCTTCAGCTTAAGCTGACGCAGGTTCAGGAAATCTGCTTAAGCCAAGCCTGACCTACATAAGGCTTCAGACTGAAGAAGGCGAGAAGAAACAAGCAAAATACACTTTTGTATGAAGAGACCAGACATACGCAGGATTTAAAAACATAAAGGTTTAAAGATTAGCACGTTACCCAGCTAAAAATTACCTAATTTAGCTGGAGTAACAAGCCCTGACACATCTCCCCAGCTCCCTCGCACAATCTCAAACTGAAACAGTGCTGGAAATGATTTTACGTGTAGCGACGTCCCCCCCAAAAAGCAACAATTGCTTTGTGCGAGGCAGGTCGCGTTACGGGGAGCGGGAGGCGAGAGGCGGCGGCGCGTGTGGAGAGAGCCCCGGCGGAGCCCCCGGCGCCATTTGCATAGAGCTGGTCCTGCTGTCAGTCACGGCGGGGCGGCATCTCCCCCAGCCGGCTGGTTACGCTCGGGCTTCGCCGCAAAGCTCGGCTTCTCCCGCACTTGGCAGCCGGCGACAGCCACCGGCACGGGGGCTTCTTAAAGAGCCCGCTGCGCTCCCCGGCCGAGCTCCGAACGCCTCGCTGCGAGCGGGCCCCGAGCGCCGCCGCGCCGGCCCGAGGTGGCTCCGGGCGAACCCCGGCATCGCCCCTCGGCCGGGGGCTGCGAGGCGGCACCGCCAGGGCCGGGGCTGCCCGCAGGCGTGACGGATTTACCCAGTGTGTTACTGCGTGTCGGTACTGGCGTTTTCATAATATCCACCAGCAAACAACCGACTTTTATTATAACACATCCAGGCGTTTTTTCAGGATAAAAAAAAATCTGATTTTTATTAACAAGATGTGCCTCCATTTCTAATGTTTGCTCAACAACGTATCACCTTAAGCCAAGCCTTCACATTAAAACGCAGGCAAGGTTTTAAATTTCTGTGGTCTAAACTAAAGCTACAAATCGGAGAAAGAGAAAAACCTGCAGATAGAAGGAAAGGTGTTCTCAAGTACAAAAAGCAAAAACTTAAGTTTGAAAAATAACATACTCCACTGAAAGAGTCCGGAGGGTGGAAACAAACACCACTTCAGATAGCGGCAACAGCTTCCTAAGCTTAACATGTCCAGCCTTGAAAACAAGGGCGCCTAGGAGCAGGGGGAAGGAAAGAGGAATAATTATAGCTTGAAATATCCTAAGGCTATAAAGATCTAGGTATAAACTTGTTTGCTCTAAGGGGAAAAAACCCAAAGCAGACACAAGGCACATTCAAAACAAGAAATTCACACTAAACAAAGGGAGACTTTTAACTGCTAGAAATCAATTAGCATTTAGAATAACAAGCACTTTTGGAACCATTTCTAAGACTTGGCTTGTCAGTACCACCTAACAAAACTGCAACCAGTCCACTTCGCTGGCACTGCTTTCAAGCCAAGATTAAATAAAGCATTTTATAGTCTGAAGCCTATTACACTTGAATTTGAGAAACAAAATACTCTTGTGGTTAGAAGCACTGTATGAAAACCATTACTTATAAACACCTAATCCTTCCCTATTTCCCCTCACTTTGCACTTTACTAATATTAAGAATATATAGCTGGTGGTTATAGTTTCAGGGATTTTTTTTTAATTTATGCTCTTAGTTGTTCTTCAGTAACTGAAAAAAAAAATTGTATGTGCTTCGCATAGGTTAGACTCTGGCAGTATCAGCATTGAGGAGCCACAGGCGAGCCTATGCTATAGCCTCCACTGTTGAAGGAGTTGTGCAGTGCCCACCCAGACTCTTGATATTTTAGTGACAAAAAGAAAGAAGTCAGTCGTTAAAGGCTCCTCGCCACAAACACAAAGAGCACAAATGAACAGTGTCAGACAGAGGAACCCCAATAACTCAAATGAAAAAAGCCAAGCCCTCAGTACAGCTGCTCCCAAGCCCCACGGGTGAGAGAGACATGGAGAAAGGAGAAGAGGCTCTCTCTAGACCACCTCACAGACTGAAGGAGGGGGTTACTGCCCACTGTGTATGGGACTCATTGTGAGATGCCAGAAAGTATTTTGAGATTGCAGAGGGCAGTACAGAATATTTAGCAGAAGAACTGAAGGCAAGACAAGGGAAGGTGAATCATGAAAGTGGTTTGGGAAAGAACAAGCATAGGAGGATACTGGGCAGGGGGAGAATGGGCTAGGAGGGGCCAGGTACATGCAGTAAATAGGCGGCTGCCCAATATGGTTGTTCAGCCATGTCCTGCACCTGATCACTGCAGGCTGTCCTATCTTCTTGTTAAACTACATCTGTAACTGTTTTCCTGGGTGAGGGGATCTCATTCTGCGTAACCATGTAGGGACACACAGATGCCAGCAGCTGGAGTACCACAGGTCACAGGGGCCTGGGTGCTTGAGGCCCCAGAAAGCAGATGTGGGAGCCCAGGCACACTGCCTGAATACCTGTCTCAGTGTGTGACCTCTGGCAAACTCCAAGCCAGACTAGCCAGGCAGAAAGCTTGGGAGCCAAGCAACTGTGAGTCTGGGTCAGATACTGCAGAGACCAGAAGGTCTGAGATTTGGCTACTGGAGGGACACCAGGACACCTGGGGACTGGCCACCGGTCAGACCAGCTCCCAGAGAGACCCATTGTGTGTTTGTGAGTCAGCTAGAAGACCAGGGGATCCAGGGACCCATAACTGCGCAGAATAAGAATTTAAGGCCACTTGCTGGAGGATCCATGTTGTATATATAAGCATTTGCCACAAACAAGCTTTCATCACAGTCAGCCAGTGAGTGGAAAGGATGAGGCCATTGAAGCTGCTTGTGTTTGCGTGAGTGCTGAATTTTTTGATGTCTGGCTGTATATACACATATAGTGTGCACATGTGCCTCTTGAGAATACATCCTTGTGATCCTGGCCACGAGGATCTGCAGCAGTCTCCTCCATAATGGGCTACCAGATGCAGCAACTCCTAATATTAGACTTATCTAAACTTGCATTACTCTATTACCTTACTGCTTAATGTTGCTGGAGAGACTAAGTTTCCTCACAAATGTAATTATAGCCCAATACTGCTATAAAGTTTTCTTTTGAACAAGTGCCTGGATGTCTGAATTACATATTGTTCTGCATGAGTGTAAAATAACCCTTGTAAAAAACAAAGCTGGCCACCAACCAAGATTTTTTCCCTTTTTTTTTTTTTTTTTCTTTTTAAAATAGCTCTGCTCATCAGCCTTAGGTCATATCAGTACTTGGATGAAAAATCACAGAATGTTAAAAGCCTGGATATTAATGATACATATAGACATCTTTGAGCTAAAACAATAGGTGTAGCTCCAAGACAATTACAAGAAAAAAAATGTTGCCAGAATCCACCCTCTGTCCTACACCTTCCACCAACACTTGCACTTATGCAACACAGTGCACAGCCAGTTCAGCAAGATGATCCAGCTACAGAATAATCAAATTATTTATTTTGCCATCATAATAATTTAATACAGAATTTAATAATTGGTTTAAGTCAACATAAATGTGGGATGTTGTCAAAACAGTCATTTTTGCCTCCCCCCAACTGTGTCATGTTCCTTCCCCTTCACTGTGCTGAAATGAAGACTCACAAATCTGAGCAACTCAGATCAGGGAACTGATTTATCTTCATATTAATCATCGGTTTCTGAGTTCAGTTAGTTTTAACCACCAGCAGATCCCTCATCCAGTATGCCACAGGACAAATAACTCACAAAAAGAAATATATTGAAAAAGCTTCTTCAGACTCTATCTAGATCATTGTAGAGTCAATTGCAAACCATTCTCCTAAAGACTTGTATTACCACAACTGAGGAGACAGCAAACCACAGGTAGCAGGCAAGAAATTCTGGTCACCACTGAAGATAATAAACTTACATTCCCCCCTCACATCACTTCACTGCCTTCTATACCTCCTGGTTTTGCTATGAAAAGGTCTAGAATTAATACCAGAAAATAATACCAGAAATTATTAATACCAGTGCATCCTGGAGAACTATTGAGATGAATGAATCACAGCTATAATACAGCTAGGAATTAAAGTAGCCAAATCACTATGCATTGCTGAAAAAGCTCAATGGCCACAAATTTTACAAGTGATAGCTTTGTATCACAGCCACTAACTGCGTCAAGTGGCCCATGTAAATTTAGGCGCATTATGAGACAGAACACCCTGAAAAGGAGAATGTCTTAAATCGGGGGAGTGTTCTGGAGGGAGAGGGAGGATCCTTTGTCACACAGAATTGAGGAAGAATCTCTCCATGACAGACTTAAAAAAAGAATCACTATAAGGTACATGAGTTAAAGGGAAAAGACATCTGAGAGAACTGAATATGCCCTAAGAAAGAATGTGTCTTGAAAGATGCAGTTTAGAACAGAGAGCAAAACATGAATGTTGAAGGGAATGACACCAGCTTAAGTGATTCAGGCTGGGACCCTCTAGTGCAAAAAAATATCAAATCAACAGATTGCTAAGCCCTGTGCAGGTGCTCTGCCCACAGAATAGTAGCCCCAGGATAAGTCTGAAGGACTTCTGTTCTTATTTAGTAATACGCAAGCAAACCAGCTCTGCAGAGACCTGGGGTTAGCACTTGCAGTCACCTAGGAGCCTGAAAATCCTTGAGAACAAGAGAACAATTGCAAGATTTGAATCAAAGCTAAAATGGAACGCTGGTACCCCTGTGCTTACAAAAAAATGCAGGAAGATTCAGCATCTAGGATAGGGTATGTTACACATCAGTGAATATACTGGGCTATTATGGCAGTGGAAACATTTCGCAAGTATCAAGGCAGTTGCTCACTCTTGCAAATAAATTTGGCAGCTGCAAAAGATGAGAGTGTCTATAGGTAGTAAGGGCTGCAAAACTTCCATTAGGTCATCATATAGCCCTCTCTACTGACACAACAGCAAGACAGTGCCAAGTCATTCGATCTGCCTGTCTTTAAGAGCCTGCTGAGCAAAAGGGTGGGTGAGAAAACTTTCAACTCCGAAGGTTTCTCACAGGCACAGTTGTTTCATGGGCAATCTCTAAAGCTAAGGGGTACACCCTCACTAAGGAGAGGGTTGAAGATGACAAAGTTTTGTGAACCAAAAGTTGCAATACAGCTTCACCTGGAAGTTACAGTGCCTAAATACATTCACACCAGACCCTTTAGAAATAATACTTTTAGATCATCCGTGTTTCAAATGGCTTTCTCATGCCACTTGATTTTTCTTTTCATCTTCATTAGCACTTTCACCATCAGTTTTATGCTTTATTGTTCTTATCTTTGTGTACCTGGACCTCTCAGACCACTCCTTTCCTTCTCCTGCACAATTATTTCTAAACTTCTGTCCTGCATTGGGGGTGAGGCAAAAAAGGAAAGCTTTACCTCTTCTCCTTTTCCTGCATCTATTTTTGTGATCAACATGCAGCATGTTTTAACTTCTAACCTCTAACAGTTCTTGCAACTGCTGCAAGAACAAGGGTGCTTGTATCTCATGACAAGCACAGAACACACAGACATTAACATTGCAATTATTACCTTTACACAACTCTCTATAAACTAGCTTGAATCACATACAGCCTGTTCCAGAGCTCTTATCAGCTAAAATTCCAAGCATAAAAGCTAACTACAATTCTGTCCCCTCTGCTGATAAGGCATTCTCTCAACATGTAGCCAGCTGAAATGGGGAATATATGAATTAGCCAATTAAAATCCCCCCCATGCCAAATTTTAAAGAATTTATCTTCATCTCAGTCTGACATTTCAAGGCCCCCACATTCAGATCAGTAACTGTCCTTCAAACTAAATTTGTCTTAAAGCTACAGGACTCTAAATTATACTACCATGTGACTATACAGCTCCATGAATTAGCTCTTCACTTTATAGGTCATGTCCTTAAAAACAGAAAAGACAAGAGCACCATTCTTTACAAATTAAGAAGTGTGTCCATTCCTAATACATGCTTGTAGCGGTGGGTCAAGCCCAAAGGCTTCCGTCCCCCCTGCAGAAGTTGTGGAATCCCAGGGACTGAAACCCCCTGGGGTGGGGTCCAGGGTGGACTGCCCCAGGAAAGGGCTGAGTTCTGACTCCTGTCCCTCAGTCCCTAAATGCATATCATATCTCCCTCTCTCCTGCCTTCCTCCTTCCCAATTGGTCCCTGACCCTTGTCCCTCCCTGACCCTTCCCCGTGCCATCCTCAGATTGGTCGATACCCTCAGAATAAAGTCTGATGTCCGGCTGAGCTCTGGGTCTCTTGTCCCGAGCCCAGGCAGATGGTCACTGCGTGCCTCTGTGTCTGATTGCTCTGGGCAAGGGAACCTCCCTCTGTCCCCTCCGGCTTGTGGGTGCAGGGTGGTTGCTGAGAAGGACGGCGTGGCCTCTGGCCAGGGGACCCTAACCCCGTCTGCGGTGAACCCAGACTCTGGGGACACCGACAGAACACACCAGAAGGCCGCACCAACCCTGGTGGCTGCCTGACCCAGCCCAAACCAACGGCGATACATGCTTATACCTTCTCTGATCCTCTCTTCCAACAAGCTTTTTGATGACTAATCAGAAGCAGCTGAGAAATACAGAAAGGTTTGAAAGTATGATTTTCTCTGGGTATTTTCCCGAAATTCTCATATCTTCACTAGCAAGATAGCCCCTAGGAAAAGAAATGGTGTAAGAGAAGCCAAGTTTCTGCAATTCTCCCATTCTGTTCTTACAGAGATTAAAATTTTGGAGATTATGCTTTTACATACTATCCTGAAAATACTACCCTGTGTACTATTCCCTGCATTTGACAGAGGAACAGCTTTCTCCATTCTTCTAATCTTGCTCAGTGGATATTTTGAAGCCAGTGAGATAACCATCTTATCATTATCTTGTTGGCTCAAGGGAAGTCATATTGTGACAAAGCTTCTGTTTCAGGGAAAAATTAAGGCCCAAAGCCAAAACCTGGGACAGAACTCTAGTTAGGCTGGCATGGCAACAAAGGGGATCCAAACAATGAGCACAGCCACTAAAAGATTTGACAACTAGCTTTGAAGGTATCCAGACCTAGTCTGTCATAATACTTATGATAGCTCAAAGAAACATCCCAGTCCTCTTCAGTAAGGCGTTTCTTGTCCCTCCATCTGATAGCTGTGTTCCCTCACCTTCCCTTATGTCCACCTTCATATCTATCGGAGACAGAAGAGCTGAGAATACACACACACACCCCAACCCCCAACACTCCAATTCAGGACTTTCCAAAGGATGGGAGAAAGGAAAAGAAAAACATGTGAGATAATGTGAATAGCCATGTATTTCTCTTTTGCCCATCTTACGTTCACATAGTCTGATAACAGATTTTGATTGTCAAAAATGGAAGAAGAAACTATGTGTACAGCTCCCCTCAGAATGAATGAGGGAATAGAATGAATTGCTACTGATAAACCTGAATCCTTTACCATAGTCTCTATGCAGAGTATTTTCCAAGCTCCTCAATTTTAAAGTTACAGTATTAGATAATTTCTTTTTCTGTATATTGCAGACTATAACCTGTGCAACTCTAGGGCGCTAAATTGTAATAAATATACTGGGATAGTAAGTTCATTTCCCAACACATCCCCTGCCAGCCCTTGGAAAGGGGTGTTCACTTTATATCTGCAGTTTCAAAAGCAGACCTATCTTTCTGCATGAGTATTTAAGTCTGTCTGCTAGTTTGTTTACGAATTTTAATTTTCAATAACTTAATAAGTTTTTTAATGCATGAAATATTATCATCTTTACATGATGAACAGCTTTCTTCAGTAATGGATATATCACTACTCAAAAGAAAAGAACCTGACAATTTATAATTTTCATTGTAAAGAAGCAGCCACAGGTCCATTTAATAGACAAGTTACTACTATGAAACTTTCATTTTAATCCCTCCAACTTCTTTGGGAACTGTTGAATATCTTACATCTAATATAACTCTTTTTCTTTATTTTCTGATCATATAATACCCTTCTAATTTCTTCCCCTCTCCTTTATTATCTTCATTAGCTCAAATGCAAAGCATACTTAACTGGGGCAAATGAAAAGTACATTTCTCTATCAATTCACTGCTCTTTTCTCCAATGTGTGAATATCCTGGTTATATCATCTATAATTACATAAAGCCTAGTTATTCACATGACAGCAAGATATGATCATACCAAATTATAAATTAGGTTGTACTAACTGTGGAAATATCCCACTAGAATTATGCAAGTCTGGATTTGTTTTACAGCAGCATTGCAGATGGCTGCCCTGTCCAGGAAAGCAGTTTTGCAGTTCCTTAACATTATATGAGATGTTGCCTTTAGTGGCGAAGCTACTGTAAAGTTCTTTCTCTCCATCTCATTCTTGGCTGCTAACTCTACTAGCACTATGTATCTCAGCACTCAGCTGATTGGCATCCCAAAGTGAAGATGAACAATTTATCTTATGACGTATTTACATCGTAACAGTTTTATTAACCAGTCCCCATCTCTTGACATGATGTGATCAAACAGGCATAGATGACACCTAAACAGTAAAAAAACTATTCTGAATTGAGAATAAACTTGTCTATAAATTTGTCTACTCACTATTATAAACTATACTGTCTAAAACATAGCAGGGAGAAGGAGGACATTTTAAATCATAAAGATCTAGCAAAGTAATGTGATACTATTTTGAATAAGAAATTACAACAAAATTTATGGACTTGTAAAATCTTACTTGCAAACAGTGCAGTAATAAATTACTTACACTCAAGCATCCAGTCACACCTTAACTGTTCTAAGGTGTGCTTGATAATTACTAAGAGCTACAGATGATTATGGAGTATCTTTTACCCAAAGATTAAACTGCTTTACCAGCTGTTTATAAAAATATTTGAAGGGCACACAGAACTGCAGCTATACATGCAGTTCCACCACTAAAATAGATTGACTGAAATATCTTTTCTGGTTCATCTGTGAAGTGCAAGAACAGAAATTAAATTAATACTTCTACTTTTGCAGATCTCCAAGTAATCCTAGCAATAATCTGCTTCATTATGAGATGCCAGGCATGAATATTTTTAGTTGTTATTAGAAACCAAAAGTAGGCAATTAAACTGAAATTGGGCAATATGAAAATGCTGAAAATAAAATTTTTTAATCCTCTGATTAAAAGTGATAGGTAATTGATTGCTACTGTCATAAATGAACAGTGGATTTTCTCTTAATATTTACATTAATTGGTTAAAAGGATTTTATTCATATCAAGTGATAAGAGGTATCAGACAGGTCTGTAACAATGTTCTAGAAAGCTGAAGGAACTACATGATGAAATATGAAGCTTAAGTGTACAAAGCATCCAAACCTTACAGGTGAATGTAGTCAGTAAACATTAACATTCCAGAGAAGATAGAGAAAATACATTCAAAACTATATGCAAATAATAAGTACAGTTGATATCATCAGCATGAAAAACATTCAGAAACATCTACTGAGAGACATAGGGTGAGCACATTAACCCCGTTATGAAATACGGTTACAATTTGTCCTCATTGGTAGCTCAAAGATAGCATCTGAGTATGACTTCTGGCAAAGTTCCTCTTCGAAGATGCATTAGCAGATGTTAGTGATGGATGAAAGACAAGGTACTCTTGAACCAAAAACCGAACGAAACAGGTGGTGAGCTGTAACAGAATAAAACTCTATATCCAGTTTTTCTGTACACCTACACCCAGGCAAACAGTAAAATATCAGTCCAACTGGAATGTTGCGTCTAAGTGTCCAAGTGAAAGAGCTACTCATTTCCACACACAATATAGTAAGCCCAAAGGGAAAATCACAGCAACATTGTCCTAGATTAACAGTATCAACAGAAAGCAAACTGTAAACTCAGATAATAAATATAAATTAAATAATGTATACTTTATATAAATAAAATAAATACATATTAAAATCATTAAACTGAACGCATTGCGGCTAAAAACCTCAGTTCTTCCCAATCCCGCTCACTAGCAACACTGAGGAGATACTAAGTATAGTTTAGAGATTTGCCTGTCCATTGTTTCTTCAAATTCAAATTATTTGTATTTTCTTGTTATTGCTAATAGAATCTCAGAATGACATAAGGAGAAGTAGAAACTGGGAACTTAAGAGGTGCGATAATATCCTTCCAAACACATTTAAGGTTTTGTTTTCAATTACTGGTAAATCATTTAGGAATGTTGAAGTAATTTCCATGTTTAAAGAGCATGCACACTTAGCCGATCGAATTTTTTGGAGGCATGTGAGAAAAAGTATTAATGACAATGTCAAATAAATCACCACCCTCCCAAAGATCCATTGTGTCAACAAGTATTATATTCTGAATACAAAACAAAGGTACTAAAGGGCTTGCCATGTCGTCTGCCTCCTAAAAACAAGAAAGCACCAATTCATACAGCAGTAGTAAAGTTCATTTCCCTACAAAGATATGTAACATTATATTCCAGTATTCAGAACTTACCATCACAAGTCATAAACCGCCCAATGAACAGCATGTTCAAGATCTTACAGTTCAAACACTCATAAAATTACAACACACACATAGGTTTCATTCAACAGCTGCTACAACACTTATTAAATGTCTCTGGAAATACCTCATCTCACAGAATTTCAGAGTCCCTTACATTTCACTTTTATTAGTGACATTTTAGGGAAAAGATTTTTGAAAAGAAGCTTAGCAGAACAAGTATTTTTTTAAGCCAGATATGCTATACATTTTAGATTGACTCCATCTAATCAAATCCTTACTTGTCTGCTCCAAGAAATGGACACCATGTGTCAGATAACTGAGTTTTTTTGAAAGAATGTACAGCATTTTCAGGGCTGGGTTTCAGAAAGATTAGCTCTATGAACAGTGCAGTTGTCCAATGGTTCACAGGTGTTTCAAAAGAATTTCAATGGAAACTAGAGTATTTATTTACACATTCCACTGCTGCATTGGAAACCCAAACAGAGCAGCTTTGAGTGTGATATAAAACTATCAAACTGTTTATCATCTGCATTAAATGATACAGAGACAATAAACCAAAATAATGCATACACACAGACTTTTCCAATCTTAAAATTATTTTAATACCCTTTTAACAGAGAAGTATGAGGCTCCAGAGACTGACAGTCAAATATAATTCCATCACAATATTAATAATAATAAAAAACTCAAACGGACTCTGGCTTTCACAACTGGTTTCTGTTACTTCTGAATTTCATACCAATGCCAGCTTCACAAAACAATTTAACTTCACAGTACAAAGGGAGTTATGATTTATATAATCAATGTAATTGCTACATTAGCTGTAATGAATAGAAGACAAAAGTGATATAAGGGGCAGAAACTGTCTTGGAAAATCTAAGTTGTTAAGAAATTACTTAAGATTTAAGGAAGCCTCAATTGTTTAAGGAATTTAAGGAAGCAGCATTGTTTTCTCACTACAGTGCTTGCATCACCAGCAAATGTGAAGACCATAACTAACATTGACATTATACTTTCTTCTTTTATACCACATTTCATGACAGCTTTTTAAATGCCTTGCAGAGTTAGCCCCATTCTGCAGGCATAGAAACACTTTGGCACAAAATGGCTTATTCAGAAAGACAGCAGCACATCAACAGAAGCAGCTCACCCAGTTTCACTCCACAACTTTTTGGTTGTTTCTCTAAAGTCAACACAGAGGACCCACACCAGGTGCACTCAGAATTCATGATACTGAAAAGACATTTAGTATCTTTTCCTCTCCACAACATTTTTTACTGGAATGACTGCTGATTTCCCAGATTATTTTGGAAATAAATCTACTATTTGTCTTTCAAGTCCACTGCTAAGCAGAACTAGCAGATACAAATTTTTGCAGATGTACCTATACAGAAGCATGACCCCACAAACAACATGTCCCATACACACTGAAAATCTTCTTCAAGTTTCTTCCATTTTCTTCATCAGAAGAACTGGAAGTTTCAGCATGCAGCAGAGAAACGTGAAAGCCATAAGACTTAAAGACATAAAAGGAAGCTGAATTTCCCCACATTAGCTCTGCCAAACAGAGTGCATACACTCTGGGTCACATACCATGCCAGTGGCAGCATCCTATCAGGGCTATCACATCCCCATTTTCTGGGGCTGAAACCCAGCAAGAAGAGTCAATGGGAAAGGCTCTCCAAAGCACCCTATAGAATGCAGGGCATTGCTGCCTACCAGGGCCTGGAATTTGTGCAATCTCCAGATGCTAGAAAGGGAAAAAAAGAAAATGGAGAAAAAAAGAATCAAAAACCACAAGGACAAGCAAAAGGGACAGATGAAGATGGCTCAGGAAGGAACAAGCACCTAACAACAAAAGGAAAAAGGCAGCCACTTTTAAACAGGGGAAGGTCGGTAAGCTTCCTCAGCAATGCACTGCACGCTATTGCCAGAGCAAGTCCCATCTTCTTACTAAACTATATTTCTAAATATTTTCCCAGGTGAAAGCTGGAGCTGGACCACACAGAGGTCATAGGGCTCAGGTACCTGACACATCAGCATGCAGAGAGGCCAGAGACCAAGTACACTAACTGCATATACTGTGTTACATTGCTAACAAACACCAACATGGAGTAGCTGGCAAGAAAGATAAGAGGCTTGGGAGCCAAATATTGGAGCAGCCATGAGTCTGGGCCAGATATTGGAGAGACCAGAGGATCTGAGAGTTGGCTACTGAAGGGACCAAGAAGTCCATGCAAGTTACTCAAGAGACCAGGACACCCTGGGGGTTGGCACCTGGTAAGTTCAGCTACCAGCCAGACATATTTGTATATGTGCATCTCTTGGGCACAGGGCAACTGGGAGACCACTGAATCCAGGAGCCTACCACTAAGTAGACCAAGTGGCTAAGACAAGTTACTGGCAGGACCTATACTGTATTTGTACCTGTGGCGGTACAGGTCTGTATACCAGCAACTGGACTGGGAGCTGCAGGCCCCTGTGGCTCATGTGCCCACAGCTGGGGTGTCCAAGAAATCATGGAGCCAGCTACTGAACAGACTGAGTGCAAAAGGTCAGTTACTGTAAAGATCTAAATTCTCTGTGTGCATGTGTATTTATAAGTAGATACATGGGTATTCATTGGTTTTTCCAAAACAGGCTTTCCCCCCGAGCAGCCAGAGAAGGGAACAGGAGGTGTCCACGGGCACTGCTTGTGCTTGCCTGCGTGCTGTGCTCCCTGTCTGTGTTGGCCTATGTTACCAGCCATGTATATGTGTACATAGGACATATGTGTGCCTATTGGGAATAATTCCTTTTGGGAATTAGCCTCACTATTGGCTGAACCTTGGGACACGGAGCTATGCCAGTTTTGCTTCAATCAGCCTTCAAGATTTAACCAGTCTAATAAGAAACAAAATAACACATGACTTTGTTGAAGCCTTCCAACAATTCAAGGTGATAAGTGGCCCTGAAATGCTTTTAAAACTTCACTCATTACACAAAGTATTATTAATTAAATGAACCTTAAACCATGATTATCAATGTAATTAATTATGAAAAAACAACAGTGAAATAACTGTAAGACAGGTGTTAAAATGCCTGAGCTGGCTCCAAAAGGTGCAATTTTCATCAGTGTTAGTAACCCAGTTCAAGTGCAAGGCTTTCAAGACGGACTTGGCTCCTGAGGTTATACACTTGCATTCACACAACACAGAACTGTGCTGTATCTGTGGTTGGGGCACACCAAGACCAGAAAATGAAACACTAAACCCCACAATGTTGTTCAGGTCCATCCAAATGCCTTTGCCACAGTTCAGACACTTCATTGTCTTTGCAGTGCTTACTACCCTGGCTTTTCAGAGTAATATTCATTACCAGGGCACAACTGATGATGTGCATACCCACAAATGAGCAAAGCCTGTTCTGCTCTTTGGCTAGAGTTGGCTTGAACCTTGAGACACCAAAGAAAAGAAAAGAAACCCTCATGAATTCTGAAAAAACCCAAATCCATTCAGAATGGTTAGCATTCTCTGCATGAGGTCAGCAAGGTCTCCAAATTACAGTACTTTCCCACTATTTAAGACATCACAATTCTTTTATTTCTCCAACTGTAGATTAGAGTGAGTTGACTGTAATGCTTTTCTGGAATACTCAAACCTGAATAGCAACACTATCAACTGGCTTCATAAAAGTTTAGTATATGCAGCGTATCATTCATGAGCTTTAAATTTCTCTTATGATACATTGTAGTGAATAAGAAAGAGCATCTTACCAGCTCTGGGCACCTTTAGCATTTTCATTTCCGCCTTGCTACACTTGTCAATGCTGAAACATGCTTTTGTCTTTACTTTTCCAGTTGACTCCATAGACTGTATAAAATTATCATTTTGATTCTGGACATTTATTTTAGATAGCAATGAAGCACTTCTCTCTTTCTCATCTATCTGCAAAAGAGAAATAAGTTCACAATAGCATTTCCTTCATGAAGGTGAAGAGAAATAGAGAAAAGAGCAACAAGAAGGGATCTCAAGACATACTAATTGTCATTATCAAACTTTCTACATAAATATATAAATCTCTAAAAAACTAAATACATTACAACAAAAAGCATATGCACACAATACCAAACACTTCTGCAAATAGTTTAAGAATTTAATGCAAGTCTTCTGTAGATAAATAAATAAAAATTGTGATGCTTTTTTGTGTCAATATTAAATATTTCAGACAAAGTTCCTTGCAGCAGAACTGCAACTCAATGTACTGATACTTTATTAAAAGTATCCTGGGTTTTTAATTGCTTTTACAGAAAAACAAATCCAATAAAGCCCATGCCAAGATACAATCCCTACCTCCTTTACACTTGAGAATTGCATTTGGGCTCAATACTGATTACTTTTATTAATATGAAAAACATTTTTCTGCATCCACTCCACAGAGTTAGAGAAACTTAACCTGAAAAGCAAGATCAAAGGTACTGAGAGCAAAGCTATCAAAATGTGTTCTGAATAGATTATTTAAACAGAGATTGTTTGTGGTGAGCTCAGATGTTATCTTTTAATCACAATACTGTACCAAAAACTTTTTAGTGCACTGTTCAGTTTACCTCCTTTAACTTCATTTCTTGGTCCATCTCCTTAGTTTCATTCTTGAGACAAACAGCAGTGCATATTCCTGGTGGTATAAATCTTGGTTTTTTGCCTGCATTTCCTAGGACTTGGCTCGGAGCTGCAGATCGCCTCATATTTAGTTGTACTGCTCTGGAGGGTGGACAAAAAGGAAGGAAGCAGATAAAAACAACTGTAGCAGGATAGACTTTAAATATAAAAATATATCCATAGATGACAACATAAGCACTATATGAAAATATAAGAGAACATAAAAGATCTTCAAATAACAATATGGATTCACAAGCATAATAAAATTTAAGAAAAAGTAGTATGGTTGCAATGCTTTGTTCAAGTACTAAGAAGGATCAACTACAGCAAATTCTGCAGTTGAACACCTCGTTTTTCATTTTAAAAGCCTCTAATGCAGTTCCCAATAGCAATAAATGCTCTGGAGATGCACAGTATAGGGCTACTTAATAAACCTACACCAGTTTATAAAAAGAAAGACAATTTTAAGCAAAACTTATTATTCTAAACAACACATAATTTTGAAAAGCCCATTATTAGTGCACGATGACCAATGAATTTTGAAGGTTTGTCTCATGCCTGGGAACAGCATTTTGCATTAAACAGTCAATTACATTGGTCATTCAGATTCACCATAATAAGATTAAAATTCAGCAGAAAATCATCTCAAAATTACAGTCAATATTACTGCTCCATGTTATGTCCACTCAAATAGTGGAAGGAATGCATTACAGGTTTTCCCTCAAAATGCAAGACCATTATTCCCCTGAACAACCTTGGGACAAAACCAAACATATGCCAATGTTAATACGACAAAGTTTACTTTGCAACCACTAGAATAACAAGTTATAATCTTAATGCTTCAAAGTAGTAGATAGAAATAAAACAAAAGAAGAAAACTCCAACAGAATAACATAGCAGCTGAAATGAAGAAGGCAAGACCAACTTGTTACATTTTTTTAAAATGATCCCCCCAACCACTAAGTTAAAAATAAATCATAATACAGATAGCAGAATGAAACTTCTCTACCATCTCAAAAGCACATTTGCATCCTGCTGCAACAGCCAGTGTGGTTTTGCACCTTTTTTGGTGCTACTCTGCACTCCAGTGGCTTCCTGGGGCACAACCACTGTTCTTTCCAAGGTTTGCACTGAAATAGTAACGGAGCACTGCCAAAACACTTGCAAACATGCAGACACTGGTAACAGGAGTACTGCTCTCTCCCCCATATCTGCACAATTAGCATATATATGATGCTGTTACTAGACATAAATCTCAGTGGTGTTGTCAATTCCACAAGGAAAGACGCCTCTGATGTGTCTACAGAAGTTCACATAATTTAGGCCTACCTGGCAACAGTGACAGCATATGAATTTTAGTTAACCCTATGCAATAAGGGAGTAGCTTGGTTATTATAACATGAGTATCTGTAGTGTGGAAAGTGACTGTGAACACTGCAAAGGTGTCAAGAACCTTCAGGGAAGCAGATTGCAAGTGCCAGTGCTGAGCACAGCCAGCTTCAAGTGCCATGTGAATTTTAACAAGTTCTCTACCCAACCCTACACTGCACAGTGACGCTTGGGAAGACAACCCAGGATACCCCACATCTCTCCATGAGGACTGTGCATAGCATGGCTGCAGTGCTACACTAACCCTGCCCACTGCACTTCTGGTTCTGAGGAATGGGGAAGCTGCGCAGTTCATAAATGGCACATATCCATGATTAAAGTGTTCTGGTTTCCAAATCCATTTGGACATTGCACTGTCATTGGTCTTAAACCACAAAAACAGACTCATTAGGAGATTTGAAAATTACTAAGACATTTGAAGATACTACCCTTGATAAAGTCAGTAAGTTCACTATTACCTGAATTACCTACTTGCAAGTATAAAGACCCTTATGGGTTTGTGGGTTTTAAAATTAAATATTGCATTCAGAAATACATCTTTCTCTTTAAAATACAAGCTTTCATAAAATATAACAAAAATATGTTAAAAAAACCACAAAATGTTTATATTTTGTCCCTTTACACTATTACACAATAGAATGTGTAATAGTGTAAAGGTGTACAATCATGGATGTACACCAAACCACTATTGCTAGATCTTTTAGATGAGATCAGAGTGGGTGTATCAAGGGGAAGGAACAGCTCCACACTACAATTAAATGAATGAACATGCAGATATGTCCTTTCCTCAGAGACAGCATTGATACACCGGAGAACATTGTACTTGCCTTACCGTTAGGTCTGGCTGCAGAAACAGCTGCAAGCAATGCAAAAAGCACTGCTCCTACCTTTTATTAGCAACCAGATCTGACCAAACCCAGTGCACCATGAAACCACAGCCCAAAGGGTCTCATGGGTGCATCTGGTTTGTCAGGCTTTTAATTCGGTTGCACTTTTGTCTTTAAGGGTACATCAGTAGCTGTATTAAAAATGAAATACACATCCAAAGAACGTTTCGAAATTTTATACATCCAGCTCAACACGGTGAGCACGGAGCTCTGCTAAAGGCAGCTACAATGTCCATCTCAGCCCAAACGTAACAGGCTGCCCCCTGAGTGTTTGAAAAGGCACTGCCGGCCCCGATGGTGAGGCGGAACCGGGGCTGTGGGCAACCACAGAGATGTGACACAGCATCAGCTTTTACTCAGATAAATTGCAGGCAGTGAGTGCATCGCCTTGAGCATCAATATTGGTGAAAAATCGCTTCAGATCTGAAGTAGCTGTAAGGAATTTTTACAAGAGCATGTAGTGATAGAACAAGGGGGAATGGCTTCAAACTGAAAGAGAGCGGGTTTAGATTAGGTACGAGGAAGAAATTCTTCACTCTGAGGGTGGTGAGGAACAGGCTGCCCAGAGAACCTGTGGATGCCCCATCTCTGGTGTGTTCAAGGCCAGGCTGGATGAAGCTCTAAGCAACCTGATCTAGTAAAAGATGTCCCTGCCCACGGCAGGGGGGTCGGAACTAGATCACCTTTAAGGTCTTTCCCAGGGTCGCTTCCACCAAGCCGCCCTACCCGTACCTGCAGTCCG
>VZRL01000517.1:198132-251935 GCA_013397895.1 Origma solitaria
GTCAGTGCCCTGGGCTGGGCTGGCGGCGGCACCGCCGGAGTGTGGGGAAGGGAGCGGTAAGGCTGCGTGTAGCTGTAAGGGTGTTTGTAGATGCTTGAGCCCGCGCAGGTGCTGTTCTTGGTGTCGCGTCGCAGCTCCAGATGTTTCCAGGCCAGTTCTGTGCTCTGAGAGCAGGATCGTTGTCCCTCCCTGAAGCGCCTTCCCAGGCCGGGTCCGGAGGCCTTTTCCCTTCTACCTGTACAAAATTCTCCCTCCCACAGCTCCTAGGGCAGAGAGCGCCTGTGACCCTGGCCTTGGCTCGGGGTAACAGAGCCCCGCCCCGCGCAGCTTCGAAGGTGGTCACAGAATCAATGAGATTGGAAAAGACCTCTGAGATCATCAAGCCCATTCCAATGTCTGACCACCCTTTCTGTGAAGAAATTCTTCCTGATGTCCAGCCTGAAAACCCCGCCCCGCTCCCGGCACAGCTTGAGGTCATGTCCTCGCATCCTGTCGCTGGTTACCTGGGAGAAGAGACCAGCCCTCACCTGGCTAGAACCTCCTTTCAGGTGGGCCGATAAGGTCCCCTCTGAGCCTCATTTTCTCCAGGCTAAACAACCCCAGCTCCCTCAGCCACTCCTCATAGGACTCGTGCTCCAGATCGTTCACCAGCTCCATTGCCCTTCTCTGGACTCTGGTCTATGGAAAGGCAGGTCATGGATGGCACTGTTCTGAGTAGGTTTTACAGGACCGCAAGTGTTGTATAAAAATGTTGTCAAAATAGTTATAGTAGCTATGTGGGTCCTGGTAGAGGCTTTAAATTGTCTTGTACTTACTATATAAGCTTTTTTTAAAAAAAACCGCTATTGTTTGCATCAGTGTAAGGTGGTATTGCTGTCCATTTATTCTTACCCTCCTCTGTTCCTTTTCTCTTACACAAATGTTCATAAGACTCCACAGTGTATCAGTCTGGGGAGCTGAGCTCAGGGAAGTAGCTCTATGGCAGCCTTAACCACAGACACCACAGTTGTCTGTCCTTCTTCCCTTTCTCCCCTGGCTGCAGTTAGTTATCCCTGGTCATGCCCTGCTTACACAGTCCCTAGAGCTTTTGCTGAGGCATCTACAAGAAATTATAGCATAGCAATTCAAATCAGTGAGTAGTTGTCTGTATGGTAAGTAGCACGAGCCAGTTCAGGAAAGGGACAAATTAAATGTCATGACTGATTCAAAGGGGGAGGTTTGGAGCATATTAATTAATTGATAGATAGTCTTGGGCTGCTGTAAGAAAACTGCCAAAGTTACTTCTTTTTTTTTTCCAATTCAATCTTAAAACAGGTCAGTTACTCAGAGTGATGCATCAAGTGCCTGAGAAACCACTTGTACCATCACAGTTGAAGGAGTGAGTCTGCCCCTTTGGACATTAATGCTGACTTGAAGTGGCTTATGCTATCAGAGTGGCATAAAACACCCTAAAATACTGCTTCTATAATAGCAGGATTTAAAGTACAGTGTGTCTTTGTGAAAATAAAGGCTGAAGCAATGTTGTGTCTCAATGTCACCTCATCTCTGGGCACTGGATAGACTCTGTTCCTCCAGTGTTTCTGAAAATGCTGTCTTAGCCATGCATATCTGTCGTTCTGTCATGGTTCACTCCAGCCCTTCAAACAATTATGCTTTGTTTTGTCACATGCGAAAGAAGCATATTTTAAAAATTAGAAGCTACTGTAGATGAAAAAATGAAGGTCATTAATCCCATCCCAGTGTCCTGACTTTCACAGTGGAATAGCTTTGGTTAATGCCAGACATTTAGCAACCTATGTGATGATGTTGTTGTTGGGAGCTATGTCCCACCTGTATTCTCCCTGTTATCATACCTACACCAAATCTCTGTTTGAGGGCAGTGAAGTACACAGTTCAAGGCTGGTTTTGGGCATGCATCTGCCTGGCAAACAATGTGGGATGACAACTACTGAAAAATTGCTTGATACCTGCAAAGTCTGGAGGAGATTATTTCTTGTTCAGAACTGCAGGGAAAAATGAAATGTGAAACAATGAAAAACAAAGAGCATGTCATAGTATATGTGCTTTCTCTCCCAAATAAGGAAATCTCTGCAGAATGATACCCTTATAATTTTTGCCCCCTCCCCAACATGCTCTTCACATGGCTCTTTAAGTCCAGTGGCGGTTTTTGGTCTGGGGTCTTCTAACAGCTTATTGGATTCTCTCTCCATCTCCATTCAGGCAAGCCATGAACTATTCTTATGTTGGTGAGTTGCAGCTTCTGCTGATGACCATGAGCTCCTTATCTTCTGGTTTGTGCTGCTTGTGCACCTGCTCCCCAGCAGAGCATGGGAAACTAAAATAAAGTTCTAGACTTAGGATAAACATTTCTTAGCAACAACTAAAACACCAGCGTGTTGGCAACATTCTTCTCATTCTGAAGGCAAAACACAGCACTATACCAGCTACCGGGAAAATTGCTAAGGAAATTAACTCAGTTCCTGCCAAAAGCGTGTCTCGGCAAAAGTCCACAGCTTGCAGCCTAAGGCTTCCAGCAGCCCAAGCTATGTATGCTGAGCAAGTAAATATAAGCAAACAGCAATCTAAATAACACTGCATTATAATTCTAAGTGAGTCATTCTATTTAAAAGTTACTTGCTTAAGCTAAGCGACTGATATCTCTCAATAATGCAATTTCTAGGTGCAGTCAGAAAAAGGAGTGTGACAATTGGTGAATTGTAGTAGAATTGGGAGAACAAGTTTTGAGGAGAAATGGAGAAAAGTTTCTGGGGGTAAGCAGAAGCTGAAAATTACCTCATTTTGTGGTGGAAATACTGAGTAAAGTAATCTGTACTGCTAGAGTGCATGACATTCATCTGGTGCTCTCCCTCTGCTTGTCTTTTGACTAATGTGCATCTCTTGAAGTTGACAAGAAGATAAAACATCTCTGGTTCTTCAGGTCAGGCAACTTCTACTGGAAAAGGTCTGGTGCTTCAGTAGCAGCTGTTGTCAGAGGTCCCAGACCCGTGGCAACAAGGGTTCTGGCACTGTGTGGGATGATGCTGCTCCAACATGAGTCTTGAAAATGTGCTGAAGAATCCCCCTTGACTGCATTTTTTGCCTCAAAGTTCCCATCCACCCTTCATTTGAACTCTAGTTTTGATCTGGGCTTTATACATCCATATATATGTATATATATAGAGAGAGATGCATATGTATATAATATATATTTGGTTTTTGTTGCCCTTCATTTCTCTTTTAAGCGCAAATAAAGGTTTTGTTTCCCATTTGATAAAAATACTCTTCCCTGCATTCTGTTAGACTTCAAGCTTGCTAAAATATGCCAAAGAGTGTCTTGAAGACTTGGTCCTCAGGGTTTAGCAATGTTTCTGCAAAATGTAGCTCACAGCATCCACAATTTCAGTAGAACAGAAGCTCTAGGACAATAAAAATACATACAGTTTTCTTCTCTTATCTGTCCTTGAAAGTTTTCTAAAAGCAGAATCCTCTGGGATCCACCAAACCAAATCAAGGTGTTAGGCTTACAGTTCATGTTATCAAATCTGTTTAAGTTCTCCTACATAAATATACTGTATGCCCCAATGTTTTCATCAATATTGAGAACTAATACTTCACATTCTCCATACTGATGGTTAGCATTGTTCTCTGCTTTTTAAATTTTCCCTTGTAGTCCTTGCTGTCCTTACAATCCCAGCTTTGTGCAAAGATAATTTTGTTCAGGCTGAGCTAGCAAAGTCCTGAGTTTCCTGTCTTTGCAGAAGACCTGTAAAAACATACAAGGAAACAACAGTGTAAAAATTACTGTTTGACATCTCCATGATATTATATTTTCTTAAGCAGATTCTTTTAAGGCATACTGTCTGTTTTGTGGCTGAAGGAACAGCATATCCCAGATACTTGCAAATTTAGCTTCCCTGTGTTGGTGACTATATAGCCACAGAAGCACAGAACTAAATGCAGTTTGTAAAATCTGCCAAGGATGTGGTCAGAAACCTCTGTGAATTGCCCTCCCTGCTTCTCTGTCAAAGCTGTCACTAGGTCACACAGGTAGTAGGTGTCCCATCTAATCCAAAGCCAGGTCAAGCATCGCTGCGAGCTATGGTGTTGGCTGTGCTGTAAACATGGCAGTAGAAACAAAACTCAGTATGGAAACCTTGCAGCAGATGATGTGTTTTGTATTTGGGTTACATGCATGCTTGCTTATGTGTGCTTTTATTGACTTTAATCTTAGCAAATACCGTCTAACACAAGCATGTTTCATAATCAGTGAAGATACTCTTTGATACTCAGATATATAAGATCTTCTAAATTCCAGATTTATGTTGTATTCATGAAGAGGAATTGCAAAGGTCTTTTTTCTCTTCAGAGTAAAACTTTACGTTAGTCCTTAGAGATCCTTGCCAATGCTAGATATCAACTCAAGGGATTTAAGTAATGACATTTTTTATAATTTTTTGTTCTAAGTGAGCAACCTTAGTTGTGCTACACATCACAGCAATGACATTTATCAATACAAACCTGACTGTAAAAGTTTTGTTTTAAAAATGAACTGCCTACCATGACTGGGTAGGAACAGGTTAGATAAGAACTTCCATCTTTTTGAGGAATATAATTTTGCCAGATTTCAGTTGCTACTTTTCAATAATACTGAATTCTGTTGTCTTCAGTCTTAGAAAAAAAACTGACTTCAAAATTGACCAGCAGCAGGGTGTTCAGTTTTGTGACAAATACCTAAAATAAAACACCTAAATAAATACCTAAAATAAATCAGTAGTAATTGAAACAGAGACTGATGATTATTTTCACCCTAATCTAGTCACTTCTCTGGTGTCGAATGGTAGGTTTTCATTGGCTTGCTTTGGAAAACTTGGTTTTACTGGGCTGTTAGGACAGCAGCTATTCAATAGCTGGCTTGTTAGGCATAGGACTCAGTAACTTAGGAAACACTACTGAGCCGTACTCTTTCTAATTTTTCTCGTAGGCATAATAAAGCAGTGAAGAGAAACTGAAGGAAATATTACATGCCTTATTGATCAGAAAACTGTTTCTGAAGTATTTGGACAAGCAACATATATATGTAGTAAAATCTACAAAGGTAAGATATCTTCCTTTTCTGTTTTATTTAGAAAACCTCACAACTAATGAAAACCCCTTTCACAAGTCTCTGTGGGTTTACAAAAGTGACTTTGTATGTTAAGGAGCAATGTGGAGCCTGAAACTTACTATTTTAAGTGAGTTCTGTGGAGTCTTTCCAAATTCCACGAGGCTTTTTGTTATAGGATTTAGATGAAGGCAGATTGCCCATTAGTTCTTCTTCACAAAGCTTTCAATCCATTTAAAAGCTTCTCAGTTTTACAAAATAGATGATGTAGGAGAAGACAGTAGCTATTCATTATTTCACGGTTAGCTGCAGTTTTGGCTTCTTTTGCTTCCTGAATATTAAGTATTTCTTTAGGCATGTGGAGATTTCATGCTGTTCCCTCTGAAATGGAGGTCTGCAGTGAGTAGAGAACCTTTTTTTCAGTATAAAAGCAACATCTCAAGTGATGTGCAGTTTATAAGTACAGGATCTTCTAGCTGAAAATGCCACAGCTATTGTTGGTAAGAACACTGTTTTGTAGATTTGTTAGGCAATACATGAAAGGTATTAAAATGGAAAGCAAACATTTTCATTCAAACTCCTGTGATGTTTCTGCTCTAAGTAGAATTCCTGTAAATAGAAACTGTATTTTTCACAGTGCTGCTACAATTATGTTCAATAACAGAGTTCAGAACAAGCGCGGCTTGACTGTGCTAAAGTCTTTGCTTTCAGAGTTCAGAATATCTTGATAGAAAATCGTGATTCTGACATCCAGCAGTACAATTCTTAAATTCCCACTTAAATCTGAAAGTCTTCAAAGTATGTGTATGTTTGCATTCATTCATTCACTTCTTTATTCACATTAAGGTCTCCATATTTTTAGAATTGCTTTCAGGCCTCTTTGTGGATCTACCTGTACAGATCCAGCACAAAGACTGTGTTGTTTCTGTGTGTTTGGGGTTTTTGAATAGGTTGAAGGTGCAGAGAGCATGGGTTATGATATTGAGCGCTTCGTGGGCTATGTCAATGAAGGGCTGTTGTGCTCCATCTGCCGAGACGTGTTAGAAGATCCACTACAGGCTCCTTGCGAACACGCTTTCTGCACTGCCTGCATCCATGGGTGGCTTGTTCACCACAGTAACTGCCCTGAAGACAGACAACTGATTGATGTGTCTTTGCTACGACCTCTCTACAGGTATCCAATAATGTTGCTGTATGTTGAAATTACATGTATTTAGGATTTCTCAGTTTTGCTTGCACAGTTTGTTCTGTCATTACTGTCACTCAGGCTGTCTTTATCCAGTATGCCTGTGGCAGATACCAACTACTTGCATGAAAGCATTAGCATTTTCTATTTATTAAAACTAACTTTTAGGGTATTAGAATTTCAAAACTGAAAGAACACTTAGTTTGTTCTTTTGTCCACCTTTTTATATCTTGAATGCTGATTGTAGATACCTGTTTGGATATTATTCTGAATGTCCATTACAGCATCAAAACTTTTCTATACTTTATTTTAGAGAAAGCAAGCGAAGCAAATCTTGACAACAGTCACTACACACTATATCTCTTTTCTTTTCAGTCTTACCTGGATACTGCAGTGGGGTTTGTAATTAACAATTCCTGGAGATATGAACCAAATTTCTGAACTTCAGATTCTTTTTTAAAATGATCTTTGAACAGCAGTGTCTGTTGTGAGCCACCTTGTCATGTAAAGCAGGCTGTTTTCACAAGTGCCTTCTATAACTGGTCAGGCTGTTGGACCAGATGATCACTGTTGGTCCTTTCCAAACAAACTATTCTATTTTAAACTGTTAATTCCTGCTAGTGCCAGCACAACATAGTTTCAACACATTTTGCTGTTTAACACGTGCATTGTCAAATCTTGCTCAGGCTAACAGTTACTTTGTATTTAAAGCCTCCAGGTAAAGCAAATTTAACTTCATTAGTACTCACAACATAATTTTGTCATTAATGAAGTTTTATTATCTGGAAGTCAACTATAGTGTAGACAGAGCACTAGACTTTTAGATTGTTTTGTCCATACTCACTGTAGTCCTTTAGTTTGGCATGGTTATAAACACAGAACTTAAATGGCAAATGAGTAGCCCTGGTGTATGTTATTGATAATATCTTCTGAGCCAGTGAAAGGTCACTTTCAAAAGTTATTCCAAAGTAAAGGTTTCATTTGTGCATTTAATTTTGGAGACTGAATTTTCCATTAACATTTTTTCTTTCGAGCTGCTTTTTTCTGACATGGTCACTTGTATTCTTAAAGAAATAAATTAATTAAGCTAGTTACTCGCAATTTTTCCTAATGGAGATTAGAATCTTACTTTCGTTTTCCAAAAGTTGAAAATGCAAATTTTTCAATAACGTTCCCAGATTTAAAAACAGTTTATTTTCTTTGCACACAGGTATATGAAAAATGATTTAAACCGTCTTCAGCTACATTGCAGAAACAGAGAGTATGGGTGTGAAATGGTTTGTTCTCTGGAGTCTATAGACAGGCATGAAAGGGAGTGCGAGTACAGTCAGATACCTTGCTCCAATGCTGGTGAGTAACATTCAAAGAAGTTGAATCCTTTATGTTTAAAAAATACATGTTCATCTTCCTGTCAATAGAACTGCAATAATAGCCACTATTTTCAAACAGAAATTCAAAGCTTTGGCATAGATGTGCTCTTTACAGCAGTGTTGTTTAACAAAATATATTACCAGTTTATGGCAGTCCTGATGATTAACAACTGCTTCTTATCCAAGAACTAACGAAAATGAATATGATGAACTTCAAATGTGTGAAAATGTAGTAGTGCATTAGTTTTGCTTTCTGTCAAGTTGTGAGTTTGTTTTCCAATTCTGACTGCATGTTCTGATGTTTGAATGAATGCAGTAGCCCCTGCAGAACCCTTAGGGGTCATAATTTATTTATAAAACAACGGGTTGCCTTGTCCATGTGCAGCTGCTAACTCTGTCTCATGGTTTTAACAAGCACGGACCTTGGAAATAAGAATTATTCTAAGCAAAATTCTGGTTAAAATTGTTCATGTTGTGGTTTTTATTTAAAACAAGGCTACACCTCCTGATAAAGAAACATGCCTCTACAAAGGAACATACTGTTACAATTTCCCAGTTGATTTCATTTCAAATGTTGTATGTTCCTAGATAAAGTTAATTTCTGATTAATGATGCTAAAGGCATAGTTGAGTCTGCCACTGTAATTAATTATGAGATGATTAAGGTGCTAGAATTGCTCTACTGGAAGTTATAATTTCTCTCAGAAGTGACTTCTGCAGTTGCTTGATTCACCCATTCTACTTCCTACAGAAACAGTAGTGTTTTATAGAGTTACTACATTGGGTGTCTGGTGTTTGGGGAGGGAGAGCTCTTAGATCTCTTGAGCTGTTTCCCAAGAATATATGGAGTGTATTTTGAATACCTCAATTACAAATCATTATATTTATTAGTAAAGCTCTTCTAGAGAATTCTTTTTTGCCATATTCTGGTATCGTTTGTTGGGAGGTTTCAATACTCCATGGTTTCAGTTTCCTTAAGTTGATATTTATCTTCAAATTAAATGCAAGTGGGTATTGCAACAAAATGAGCCTCAGAGATTAAACTACAAACTTCAGAAGTTTTACTTCATAAGTTAAGACTACAAACTTCAAGTTTAGAGTGTTAAATGTAGCAATAATTTATATAGTGTTTATTTTTGATTCTATACATTTTACTTTTAATCACTACAGAACTGCAAAGCTTGTATCCTAGAATTTATGTGGAAATGTTTCTATCTTTGTATAAGTTATTAAATGTTTATAAATAAATATTCTAACTTATTTATGTGACCTAGTACATTATGGACAAGACCAACAAATAGTCCAAAAAACAAGATTACAGTCCATCTCACCCATATCTCTCTTTACTACTTCTTTTTCCCTAGCTTTAGTAAGATAATATTTTTTACACACGTGCGTTATCAATTCCAGTCATTGCCATCTACGATGGAAGCACAGGCAAGCTGCCAGTGTCTTAACTTGGCATCAGCATTGTCATTACTGAAGTTGATTTAATGCCAGACCAGCAGTAGAAGACTTTACAGAAAATACCTTCCAACCTTTCAGTATTTTCAGTTAATGGATAAGTATCTTAATAAGACCTTTTTACAGCATTGTATTAGTAGCTATGTGTAACTGTAATATTTCATATTCTAAAGAAATACTTTTCTCAGCTTCCTTTCTTGAGTGTTTTTGTTTGGAATGAATCAAAATGCATTCGTTGTAAATGAGTGTCTTACCTTGCTCTTCCTTGCTCAGGTTGTACGGTGCAGATTGAGCGGCGTAACTTGGACGGGCACCTGGCGGTGTGTGAGTACCGGAGCCGGGAGTGCCCCAATGGCTGTGGTTACACCATTCTCAGCGCAGAGGACACTCAGCATAATTGTGTGGCAGAGCTAAGGACCGAGCTGGAACTGCTTCGGTACAAATCTTCTGTTTCTCTTGTGTTTGTGTTGGGCTGGGCTTAAAATTGCTGCGTAAAGCACTTTGAATACTAGCACTGAATCGTGGTATGCATTAATTGGTCCATTAATTACTTGATGCTAATGGGCCAGGATTTTATTATGTGTCAGCATAGACTTTAAATTCTTGCTGTTTTGATTCTTTTGTTGTTGGGGTTTTTTTTTCCCAAGTTACTATAAATCATAAAATACCATTGCTTGCAGTTGAACAGAACTGTGAGTTTACTATGTAAAATGACAAAAAACCTAAGAAAACTGAAGTTGGCAATTTAATTTTTCCATTGGTCTGTTATACACATAAAATCACATTATTTAATAATTGTATTTAGTTTATGTTTTTACAGATCCAGAAGATAAAAATCTGTAATTATTTTAGCAGGTACAGGTAAATTAAACCACTGAAGATCTAATTTTCTTTTTTTTTTTTTTAATTCCTGGTAGACTAATAACAGTCAGTGAATATGACTCTTCTTACCAGCATCCTCATTTTCCTCTTAGGTTTCTGTAGCTTTCCCTTTTCATTATATTCCAGTTGGGCTCTTTTTTTTTTTTCTCATGCTCCTTCCCATTTCTGTCTTTCAGCTCTTAAGTGTTATGCTTTGGAACATTGCTGTGAAGTCAGGTTCAAATATGGTTTAAATGCATTGAGGCACAAGAGTTTCTGCTCCCTGGCTTCTGAACTCAAAAGGTTTATTTAGTACCTGCTGGTTTTGGCTGTGTAGCTGTGTGAGTGACTAGGCTGTAACAGTTCACTGCATGCTGTTTAGTGTCCATCATAAAAGTGAGCAAGGTTACACAGAACCATGGAATCATTTAGATTGCAAAAGGGCTCTAAGATCATTGAGTCCAGCTGTTAATCCAGCACTGCCAGGCCCACCGCTGAACCCTGTCTGTAAGTGCCTATCATGTCCACACACTCAGGCTGTCTCACTTCCTTACATGTTGAGCAGTACTTTAGGATTCAGACTTGTCTTGGCTGACTCTATTCAGTAACACTAAGGAAGCACATACTGTAGGCAAATGGCAGAAAATCACTTAAAGTCATAAATGCACATTCTTGAGCTCACGGAATTACTTGAGGAATAGAATACAATTGTCCCTCTATAGGCTCTTCATGGGCACTTTAGTGCCCCTGGGCATAATGCACTTCTTTATGCCTTTTTTTAATTAATAACTCATGCCTCTACAGGGGCATCCTGTAGAGTTTGATGGGAATCAGATCAGGTTGTTTGGCTGCAAGAAGGCTCTCTGGAATTTGAAAATCATTCTTTTTTCTGCCTACAAGACTTAACAAGGAGAAATAAACTTTTTAGGTCAGAAATGATCTGCAGAGTGGAGGAGGCAAAACATGAGATGGAGTCAAGGTTAGATTCACAGAGAAGGCATATGGTCCAAAAAGAGAGTATTCTGCAAAATGAAATTGAAGAACTAAAGGTAAATACAATCGCTTTGTTTGTTTTCCTCTCTTAACAGTGTAGCTTTTTGCTTTTCACGGTAGCAATTTCTTATTTTGTAAATATAGTCCCATGCAGAGGAGAATGGCATTAAGTATGGGAAGCAAAACCAGCAAAGCTTTGCTAGGTTAGTCAGCTCTGTGGAGAAGCTGGTTGAATGCTGTATTCCTGTTGTTTATCTGCTTCAGGTTCACTGGAGCTCACCTGGGTACTCCCATCAGTGTTCTGTGCGTGCATAATATTGTCAGCAGATCAGTCTGAAGCTGATTTCAGTGTCTAAATGTAGAGCATACATCACAAATTGGATGTAATTAAATATCCAGTTCCATTTTTAATTGCTATCCAAAGTGGCTTAGTCCAGAGCTGACACAGAGCCCTGCTGCCAGCAGTGGTATTTGTACTGTGGTCAGAAGGTTGGAAAGGTGCACCATAAACTTCATCAAGTTACAAGCAAGGCTGTCTTACCCTTTTATTATCCTGGTTTTGTTATAACACAGAACAATTATTTTTAAAGCAATGGATGTGCTTTATAGTTTACATTTTTATTTTTACTGAATTTGGTGTTAAATCCTTGAAGAATGTATCTGAACATAACCAAAACCATATTTTGTGTGGATTCTTGAAATAGAAAATATTTTCAGCAAGTGGGTAAATTGGCTGTTTCTTATCATACTTTGTAAAGAAACTTTTTGAAAAACATATTGTAGTCTTTAGAACAAGACCATCCCAGAAGGTGAATGCTGGATTGTGTCTCAAATTGTTTGCATTTGTTGCACTATCAAAAAATTATTTCAGTGTTCTTTATTCTTAAGATTCCATCATCCTACGTGCATGGCCAGTTCGACTTCATTGCGCCATCATTAGAAGAGGGTTTGTTTCTTGCAGTAAATTTATATTTGCATTTCAGAGTCAGATGTCACGAATGATGTCAGATGTACGGTCTCTGATGGCTGCGGAGAGGCAGCACCGCCAGGAGCTGGAGCAGGCAGAGCTGGAAAAACGGGAGTTAATGGAGCTGCTGAAGGGGCTGCAGAAGGACTGTCGATTAACTACTACAGAGGGAAGCAGGAAGTCAAATTTCCGTCCTTTGACGCGACTAGAGAGTGTGAAAAGAAAACCTAGGGAAGTTACAGTTATCTAAATAGTACTAAGCTCAAAAAGCATTTTCTTCAAATACTGGCTTCTGGCAAACTACTTTCTTTAAATGATTGGTAAACTTTTATATTATTTCTGATTTACTTGTTTTCTTTTAAAGTCTAAATTACAACTGTATTTCTTTTGGGGCCATAAAAACAAACAGAAGAATTTTTTTCTGAGGGAACACTGGTCATTGAAACCAGTAATTGGCAAACATATTTTTAGTTAATGTTTTTGTAAAAAGGGGAAAGAGACTTGATTTATTGTCTCTTTAGTGCTTCACTTACAGGAGTCCTTCAAGCCTGAAAGCTACAGCCTTTTAAAGTCAAAGATACAGACTATTATGGACCAGGAAGAAAACAACCATTAAGTATCTATGTTTCAAACAAAAAAGCAAATGTGACCATCCATAATGACATTTGGGATGTACTTAATTGGGGGAAAAGGGAATAGTAGAATTAGTAAATCAGTAATAGAAATTAATAAGGTTTTGTTTGTTTGTAGTCTGTAGAAGGTCTTCTTTCAGAGGTGGAAAGCAAGCACTTTAAATTGTAATTCTTCTGCTATTTAACAGTTTTGGGTGAGGTTGACTGTTGCTTTAGAACTTCTTCTCATTTCCCAGGCTGATACACCCTTAAGAGACTAATACTAAAGCCCAAGGTAGTAGAATAATCTAAAACCTTTTAAACAGATGTGTGGATAACTGAGTTTGTGGAATAGATCTGCTTCTTATTTAAAAATTTGGAGCTTTTATATGTGAAAGTATCAGGTATTTCTACAGGATCTTTTAAGCATAAGACCAGTCCATTTGGTACTCAATGTCTTTAAAGCATTTATAAATACCTAGAGTATCCTTAATTTTCTTGTGGTAGGTTTAAGGCTATTTGATATCTACAAGAGATGAATATTTGCACAGTCACTTGGGCTTCAGACATCTGTAAGTGCTTAAGCAGGCGGCAGGGAGTGCCAGTGCCTGGCGCTGGCATCAGAGGATAACAGAGAGAGCACCTGTGTGAGTGCAAGCAGTTCAATGATCTGCTCTGCTTAGTGTTACAACTTTAAGAGGAGGGGGAAGGCTTAAGGGATGTTAGAGTATGTAAGGAAGAGATTGACATTCTCTACCTCCCCTGAAGCAAATGTACCAGTCAAATGCACCTCAGAAAGTGGAGGATCACTAGGGCGGCGCCCTGTGGTGGGGGCAAAACCATTGTCCCAGCTAAAGTGCATCTACACCAATGCACAGTGTGGGCAGCAAGCAGGAGGAAACCATTGTTCAGCAGGAAGGTTTTGATGTAGTCTCCATCACAGAAACCTGGTGGGATGCTGCAATGGCTGGATAGAAGCTCTTTCGAAGAGACAGGCAAAGCAGGAGAGGTTGTTAGAAAGCATTGTACAATAGGGAGTGTTTTGTCTGTATTGAAATTGATGATGAAGATTACAAGGTTGAGTGCTTCTGCGTAAAGATCAGGGGAAGGTCAGCAGGGCAGACATCATAGTGGGAGTCTGTTAGAGACAACCCAGCCAGGAACAGGCTGATGAGGCATTCTACAAGCAGCTGGCAGAAGCCTCACAGTTGCTAGCCCTCATACTCACGGGTGACTTCAACTTGCCAGATGTCTGCTGGAAATACAGCAGAGAGGAAGCAGCCTAGGAAGTTCCTGGAATATGTGGAAGATAACTTTCTAGCTCAACTGGTAAATGAGCCTAGCCTATGTGGAAGATAACTTTCTAGCTCAACTGGTAAATGAGCCTGTTGTTTGTGAGCAAAGAAGGACTGGTGGGTGCTGTGGTGGTGAGTGGCCATCTTGGGCAGAGTGACCACAAACTGGTAGGGTTTTCTATATTGATGAAGTAAGGAGGGGCACCAGCAGAACTTCCACATTGGACTTTGGCCTGTTTGGGACATTGATTGACCAAGTCCCCTTGGAAGTCAGTCCTGAAGGGCAAAGGAGCCTACAAAAGCCTACTAAAAGCCTTAAACTTCTGTGGATCCAATGTGCAAGGCCATCGAATCCACACAGTCCAGTATAACCTGTCATCCCTTTCTTCCTCCTGGCTGGAGGCAAGGACCCTCTATTCCTCTTCCTGCTCAGAGTATTAACTATCTGACCTTTGCAATGCCAGATCAGAAGTTCCCTCAAGAGGGTTGTAGGAAATGGGAGTTCCTTATATCTGGGAGATCGCTGCTTGTCTTCTGGGCTCTCTGCAGCAACTACACTGACAGTCTTCTTGGGTGGCTCCTTCTTAACAGCCCTCCTCCCTCCCAGTTCATGGACACAGGTTTCCAGGTTAGAGGTGGGTTCACCATCCCAGTTCCTCATGTCCTCCCCCTGCTCACACAGAAAGAACCAGAGTTCATTATGTAGAGTGTTCTGTGGAGTGTTCTTGGGGCTTCCCTTCCCTCTGACTGGGGTTGGAGAGGAACAATCTCCTGGACTGCCCCTAAAAGCTGGGGTACTGGCTCGTAGGGATGAGGAGGTACCCAAAGTTTCTATTAAATAGAGAACTTTAAGCTGGAACTTAGGGGGAAAAAGGGAATATATCACCTCTGGAAGGAGAGTCAGGTAACTTGAGAGGACTGTAAGGATCATTGTCATGTAGGAAGAAGATTAAAATGGCCAAAGCCCAACTAGAGCTTGATTTGGGCACTACAGTTAAAGACAACAAAAAAAGTTTCTATAAATATGTTGACTGCAAAAGGAGGGTCAAGGAGTGTCTCTGCCATTAGTTGAATGCAGAGGGTAGTGAAGTGACGGGTGAGGAAAAGGCATGCCTTAATGCCTTCTTTGCCTCAGCCTTCAATATCAGGATCAGTTGTAGTCAGGATACCCAGCTCCCTGAGGTGGAAGTTGTTGATGGGTAGATGAGTGAAGCCCTCATAACCCAGAAGGAGATGGTTAGTGACCTGCTGTGCCAGTTAGACACTGACAGGTCTATGGGTCCTGATGGAATCCACCCCAGAGTAATGAGGGAACTGGCAAAAGTACTCGCCAAAACACCTTCAATCATCTCTCAGCAGTCCTGCTTAACTGCAGAAGTTCCAGCAGACTGGAGACTACCAAATGTAATGCCCTGTTGCTTTCAGTTTGGGGCGGCCAGGGCATCCTGGTGTGCTGCAGCTTCCTTGGAGGAAGTGTCCCCTCGAGAACAGCTTCTCTAGAGGCTTCAGCAACCCCCCAAAGCAACAGGGTGATTTCAGCTCCTTGTGAAGTCAGCTCTTGCAGAATCACCTGAGGGCCAACTCAGGGACCTAGAGAGGAGAGGAAGGTGCCATGTATTGCTTTATTTGCATTTATTTGCATTATTGTATTGCTCATGTTCTCATGTTTTTTACGCTGCTTCAAAAAGCTGTTTGGAAAATGTTCTTAGTAAGAAAAGAAGGGGCATATGTGGAGAGCTGTGAGTCCTTGACTCAGCCCTCTGCACTGCCTTGGCCTGAGGGCAAAAGCACTCAGAGATAAGGAACCCATCGCGGTCATGGTGACTTCCCAGTGTCCTACCCAGTGTGCCCTGCTTCTCTATGGTAATGTCCTGTACCCAACTGGCCAGCCGACTCCCACCCCACCCCTGCCTTCCCCATAAAAGAGCCGTGCCTCGGCCTTTGAGCCAGAGTGCAACTGCCGTCCCTGGCCTTCATTTCACAAGAGCTGCTGACAATAAAGGTTATCTTGTGGAGCTGCTATACGGCACCCGCCTCTCCTCTCTCGGTCCCTGAGTCGCCCTTTGGGTGTTTTCACAAGAGCTGCTGAAATCACTTGTAGCAGAGAAAGCTGCTACACTCGGTGAAATCACTCTGTTGCTTTGGGGGGTTGCTGAAACCTCTGGAGAAGCTGTTCTTGAGAGGACACTTCCTCCAAGGAAGCTGCAGCACACCAGGATGCCCTGGCCCCCCAAACTGAAAGCAACAATGCCCATCTACAAGAAGGGTTGGAAGGATGGTCTAGGGAACTGCAGGCCTAATCAGCCTGACCTCGGCTCTGGGCAAGGTTATGGAAGAGATCATCCTGGGTGCCATTACGTGGCACATTGCAGGACAGCCAAGGGATCAAGCCCAGACAACATAGATTTAAGAAAGGCAGGTCCTGCTTGACTGATGTGATACAAGACTAAGTGACCTGCTTAGAAGACAAGGGAAGGGCTGTTGATGTTGTCTATCTAGACTTCAGTAAAGCATTTGACACCATCTTCCACAGTGTGCTCCTAGAAAAACTGCCTGCTTGCAGCTTGGATGAGTGGACTGTCTAATGTATAGAAAATTGGCTGGATGTCAGGCCCAGAGAGTGGTGGGGAATGGAGCTAAATCCAGTTAGCAGCTGGTCACTAATGGTGTTCCCAGGGCTCAGTATTTGGGCCAGTCCTATTTAACATCTTTATTGATGAGCTGGACGTGGGGATTGAGTGTGCCCTGAGTAAATTTTCAGACAACACCAAACTGGATGGGAGTGTTGGTCTGCTCTGGGGTAGGAAGGCATCTACAGATAGACCTGGACAGACTCAATCAATGTGCCAAGGACAACTGCATGAGGTTCAATAAGGTGAAGTGCTACATCCTGCACGTAGGTTGCAGCAGCTCCATGCAGTGCTACAGACTGGAGGCAGAGTGGCTTGAGAGCTGTTCAGCAGAGAGGGACTTGGGGGTGCTGGTTGACAGCTGGCTTAATATGAGCCAGCATGTGCCCAGGTGGCCAAGAAGGCCAATGGCATCCTGGCCTGGATCAGCAATAGTGTGGCCAGCAGGACAAGGGCAGTGATTGTCACCCTGTACTCGGTACTGGTGAGGCCACACCTCAAGTCCTGTGTCCAGTTTTGGCCCCTCATTTTAAAAAGGGCATTGAAGTGCTGCAGTGTTTCCAGAAGAAGGCAACAAAGCTCATGAAAGGTCTAGAAAGCTTGTCCTGTGAGAAGCAGCTGAGAGAGCTGGGTTTGTTTAGTCTGGAGAAGAGGAGGCTTAGGAGAACCTCTTCACTCTCTACAACTCCCTGAAAGGAGGGTGTAGCCAGGTGGGGGCTTGTCTCTACTGCTGTGCCTACCGTGAGAGGACTAGAGGAAATGGCCTTGAGCTAAAACAGGGGAGATTCAGATTAGATGTTAGAAAAAAGATATTCACTGTTAGGGTGGTCCAGCATTGGAATGGGTTGCCCAGGGAGTTGGTGGAGTCACCATCCCTGGAGATGCTCAAGAGTTGTCAGGATCTGGTGCTGGGCGATGGTTTAGTGGTTTAGGGGTTACAGTGGTAGTTCTGGGTTGACCATGGAACTTGGTCTCTTCCAACCTTGATGATTCTATGATTCAAGGTTTGCAATAGGATTTTTTAACAGACCCACAAATCAAGGAGGGATTTATCTGTAAGCACTGCATGAGAAATCTCTATGCTTCAAAGACTTTCTCCAAACTTCCTACACAGCCTGTTCTTGTTGTTTTCTGTGATATAACTAAGCCATATTCTCAGCTCATCAGTGGACTAACTATAGAGAAATCTGGCCTTCTGCTTACTGAATGTGTTAAATCAGTTTTGAAGGCTCAGGAAAATCTGTGCAGGTTCAACAACCCGAATATGTTAATTTTATAGTTTAGAAAGCAACTGCATTACTGTGCATGCTTTGCTGTCACTCAGAGAAATGCTTTTATAGCTAATAGCACAACCAAAGAGAGAGACAGCAATCTTCTTTAGCACATAGTCTCCATTGTGAAGACTCGTGGTCAGAGCTCTCTGAATTTCGGACATTAACAAATCCTTCTAACTTGCTGTTTCTTTAGTACCACTGAGGCAGATGTGCACATTTTCAGGTCTTACATACTTTAAAACTGGTCTTGTGTATTAAAAAACTGACATAAAAAGCTCTTCTGTAAAAGTGGGTTTTTTCAGGGAAAAAAAACACATTCAAAGTAATTGAGAGTGTTTGGGACACTCCAGCAGTCTCACCAATTCATGACATAGCACATCTCTTAAGCAGCCATATTTAATAATCTGAAACAGTAAACCAGTAGCTATAATTTGGGAAGACCTTCATTCACACTAAACGTTCAGTGGTCAATCCACTTACATCAGTGTGTGTATTAAAGCAATATTTAGAAAGTAAGAATGCTGTTACTCGGGTTCTAAACAAGCAAGCTGTGTCTTTGCTCTGTGTGACATTATTGCAGCACTCACGCTAATTTTCAAGCTTTTTGGCAACACCAGATTTCATGCTGTTAGATTCAGTTAGTGCTTTTCTGTGTACTGTAACTGTGGTTGTGATGTGACTTTATCTACTTTGCCTAATGTAAAGAAGAAAATTACTTCAAAATCCTTTAGAACTCAATGAGCTGGATCATCTTTCCTGAGTCAGAGGGCAGTAACCCAATCTTTTCTGTTCTGACCACAGAAGAAAGCAAGTTCTTAGCTCTGTGCTTTACCCATAATGGGATCACTGCATCTGTTTGCTTTAGGAGCTTCACCCACTTATTTATGACTAAATTCTCCAAGATGCAAAATAGGGTTTATTTAATGTTTACTTAGCATTTGGTCTGCTGTCTTTTCCTCAAGTGATGGACATGAAACTGACTGAGGAAATGTGTCCTAGGTGGTAAAGAAGGACTTTCTGCTGTGCAGTCAAGCTCTGACAGTCTGAACTTCCTGTGTGTAAATGTGGCAACACTTTGGGCCCACCAGCTGCTGGAATGGCCTTTCAGTTTGGGTTTCCTTTAGCAGCAAAGCAGCACTTTCAGAGATGTTTTGAATAGGCACACAGTAGTTAATGGCATCAGGTCCCTCTGGTGACTTTAAGCTTTATGCCATTCCTCTGGGTTGGTAACAGTTCTGCACTTCAGATTTTCCTCTGCTAATCAACCCCTCACAGGGTGGCATTGCTGAATTATCATCATCACTTGACCTGTCTTATAATTGACTAGACTGACATTAAATAGCCCATTAATATTTCATCTGCTTCTTGCTTTTCCAGTCTCATGTATTATGCAGCTCTTAATAGCACCTGGCAGAAGCAAGGGATTCTTTTTTCTTTCTTTCAAGTAGTCTGTTAATCCTTTTCACAAAAACTGAGACTCCAAATATTGCACTTGATGTAAGACATTCACTTGGAAATTCTAGTTCCCTAGCATGATCATATTTTAGGATTATATGCCACTGCTAAAAGTGCATTACAGAAGGGCTCCAGCATGGAATTACTGGTATTACTATTCTCATACTAAATCACACTTTAATCAGTTCCATTTCCTCACAAGTGGAACTGCTACTCAAGTGGACCAGCAGCTGTGCAAATTGTTGTATTTTGAGTTGCTTCTTCTAGCTCTTTGCAGCTGGAAGGGGGAGAGCAAAGAGAGGGAACAAGTAAGTGTGGTGTGACCATGCCTTCAGCCCAAAAGCAGTGATGCAGCTGCACCAGCCTGTGACACCAGCCGACGTACTGGTGAGCTGCCAGCGTGTGGCAAGGAGTTAACATGGCATTGGAATTAAAAGGAGATGAAATATATATACACAATTCCGTGGGTACACAATGTCATAGTACCATGCCTGGGAGATTCACAAACAAAACTCAGAGAGAGCAAGCGGTTAAGTAAAGTATGTGGAACTTGCATATACAAGAGTTTCTTGTCAGGATAGAAGGGAAGGGAATTGCACAGTCAAGCAAAATACCTGCTATAGTGATGTATTTTGACTGGCCAAAAGTGGTTTCATATGAAATGTTCTTAGGTGTTTGTATGAAGTGATGTATTAATAGACCCCGGTTGCAAACAGTTCCTACAATTTACAGAAGTGGGTAGCCTTGCAAATGAAATTTTCCATGTGCTGTCCTCTTGGATGTTTCTGGCATGGTGCTTCTCTACAGCCACTTTCCTTAGAAGTGCTGGACAGTATTGACAAGGAGCAGTACTAGCCTTGCCTTTCTCCCGTACTGTTGTCAGATGGAGTACGGTAGGTCAGGGAGATTTTACCACGTAGAAGATGCCTTTTTAAAGACCTACAATTCTATGCAACTTTCTATTAACTGAGTAAACACTGAACTGTCTTCCAGCATTATGGGTCGCTGCCAGTCTATTTATGTTTTCTACGTTTATATACACAAGGATAAACCAGCGCTTAAATAAACCAGATCTTAAATCTCTAGTCTGTAAGAGAAATGGTCACTTTGTATCACTTTGGAGTACACTTTGTATAAAAGTTGAACTAATAAAGCGTCTACACCATAATTAACACGCTTTGGTTCACTTCATTCCATACAGAAGTTTGAGTACCCTCTTCACCAGATAAAATAGCAACATTTAGGTACACTGGCAGCAAAGCACTGGAGTCATGCATGCACTACAATTACAGGCCCTGCAGCAGCTAAGGCTGCATTTTCCCTCATAGAGGGAGCAGTAAACAAAGCAGGTGTTCAGTCAAACACTATCCCTTCTCCAGGATTTCCCTCCTGCCTCAGAGATGGGAGTTTCTGAATGGGATGAGCAGCCACTTCGAAGGCAAAGCGCTGGTAAAGCTGAGGATTCCTGGAGTACAAGAGTATGGTACTCTATTCCTGCACAGACAACAGGAAATAAAAGAGCAAGAAGGGAAAAATTAATTCTCTGTCCATCAATTGCAGGGATCTCATCCCTAATGCAAGTTTTTATGGCCACTGCAAAAACCCAGGTGGGATACAAACATGTGAGAAGAGCAAAACAGAGCTGTTGTATTTGCTTAATCATGAGCAAATCTGGACATGAGGCACTAGAGCAGGAATTTGCTGCGTGCAGTTCTCTGCTTTCACTGCCTAGACACATTCTCTTACCTGATGAAGGAGGTACTGTGCAGGGAAAAAAAAGGCTGAAAGCCCATATGGCATCAGAGACCAGTGCTGGCAGAAGCTGGCAGATCGGTTATCTCCTACAGCTCTCCATCTGCACCTGGCCCTCAGCCACAATACAGACTACACAGCATTATGGAATGTTTTTTTTAATGGAACATTATGGAAGCAAAAAAAAAATGCACACAACTTGTCTCACCCTTATCCCATACACAAATGGTGCCTTTGTGCTGCACTGGAGATCTCTTCTGCCTCACTCACCCTCCTCCCACTGTTCCTCTCATCAAGCAAGCACAGGAGTCTCTAAAGTTACCCACTTCCTGGTGCTCCAGTCAGGAAACAAAACTTGGAAATTTTTTTTGGGCAGAGTACCAAAAAGCAAAATTGAACACTTTTAAAGTGTTATTTACTCATGGCAGCAATCCCATTTTAAAGAGCAAACCAAATAACACCTAAGTTTTAAACAGCATTATTTCATGCTGAATTTATCCATGAAAGGAACCACTTTGCATTGAAGGTTAACAGAACTAAATTCATTAATTTAAAAAACCCAAAACAAAAAAACATGATAAACACACACTTTTTTCAAGTTTAACTAGATTTACAGAGCTTTCATACACCAACGTAACCAACCCTTTATTTCCTTCTAGTTTGAAAATTACTAATGTGACATGCTGTGTATTTTAAACTCCGAAGAACCAGTACTGAATATTTACATATTTATTCCATGCTTGACACTTTTCTTTACTTTTCTTTTCAAAGTCCCTGACAGAAACCAAATTATTTATAACCTTGCTAGTTTCAAAACCAGTAAAATTTCTAAAAAAATAAAACCACCTTAAACACATGGTATAAAGGAGTGAATTAGCTTTAAAAATATTTATGCAGTGCTCCTTAAAAAAATAGCATTAATAACAGTAATGCCTGTGAAAGTTCCACCCATTTTAGTCATTACAATTATTAGTAAAATTACATCTCCCCATTATTTTACCGTTCAGAAAATTGTTTGGCTTCCAATCCAAATCTGTCCACGTTATTTTAAATAAGGTTAAACCCTTTATGAACCGATATGGTTCCCTGTAGGTGCACCCAGTCAATTCGTGGAAGGTTCCCAGTTTCATAGGTTATGTCAATCTCCTCCCATGCAGTAGGACACTGTCTCAGTCTCCATACACTCAAAAAAAATACAGCTAATAGGGGCCTTCTGTGTTTCAAATGAAAAACCTATTTAATTTAGGCAGTATAAAGCTAAAAAAACTAGTTTTAGCATATCACCATACTTCAGAAACACTTAAAAGAGGGTGTTAAAGTTCATGAGTCTAGGCAGCCAAGTTGTCCAAAGTAAGTCAAAATTATGTAAAACAAGAATTGGGCCGTATTTAAGTAGAGCAAGACCCCTCTATAACACTTCTGTAATGTCAACAGACCAAAGCATAAGTGAGAATCAAGCTCAGCTAAGTCTGACAGTGGAGCACATTTGCAAAGATTGCATATGGCCTTTAGACAAGGCTACCATACCCCACTGCATCCAAAAATGCAATAAATGGCTGCTGAGAATCTGTTAATTCTATGAAACCCATGGAGCCCAAAGGAATGCAAACACATAAAACCTTACTTCACTGAATTCAGTATGAAAATAAATTTAGAATTGAATCTAGTAGTAACATTTCTTTATGAATTCCTACTCCTCGAAGTTCTTTTTGCACTGTATCTCAGTCTCATTGAGGGAACAGAACTCCAACTCAATTCTTCACAGAAGTTCAACATCACTACCTCACTACACAGTTGCTCAGTTTACACGTTTGTGTCTCTGCCCTCTCCCCAACTATGTTAGGCAGAGGAGAGGCAGGCAACAAAATAACTCCAGGCTCTCTAAGGGTATCAGTATCTTGATTTTTAACTGAAAGCAAATGTTGCTTTCCAATGAAATAACTCCTGTGCTCCTAATGCATGAGCTGGAGTTGTAACGTAAATGATGGAATGTTGACTAATGCTCCCTGAAGACAGTGACAGATTTTATTCAAATTTTACCTGGTGTGGGACTTAAAAGTTTCTAATCTCATTACCCAAGATGTACAACAAAACCTACATAAATTACATTTACATTTGTATTCTTTAACAGATTAATTACTTTCAATCTTCTATCATCTGCTACTTCTCCTGCTTGGCAGATACACCTCATTCATTAATAACCCAGACTGGCTAACTAAAAAACCGAAGGAAAAAAAAGGCTAATGGCTCTAAACCTGAGAGAAAAAACCAAAATTGCCTTACATACATATTTTTTAATTTTCTTGCAGTAATAAGTCACACACAAAACACTTGCACCTTTCTTTTGGCACAATGAATACTTAAGAAGTCCTTTAAGTCTTAACTCAAAGAGGTGCTTTACTGAGTATTGTCTACTGAAATCCACAAAAAATTGAAACATTCTTTCAAAAGGAACAAAAAATTTACAATTGTACACAAAAAGTCTTGAAGTTTATTGAAATTTCAAGTCTTGTATCAAACAAAAACTTTTTCTTCAGACAAAAATATTCTCTTGATGTCCTCCAGATACCAGAAACTCTGAATTGGTCCTTTAGTGACGCTGCTTTCTTTGTCATCTTCACAGAAGTCCACAAGGTTGAGCTGTTCCACCATTAGGACTTATTTTATCGTGTGAAGGAACGTACATGACGACCTCTTCCACTGCCTCCACTAACAAACTTTCCTCTTGAGCCACCACTGCTACTACTATTAGCACTTGTCCAAGACGGTCCAATTCCTCCACGGCCTCTGGACGCACGATCGCGAGGACTCGGTCGGTAGCCTTAAAGCAAAGAAAAGTATACTCAGTTGGAAAAAAAAAAAAAAAAAGCCCTAGGCGGAGTAGCTGCTGCGAAAGCGTGAGAAACAAAAACAGGATGAGATACAAACAGCGTCTGTTTCCTCCTTTTAATTTTCACTTTTCTTTTAGGCAAGCACTGCTGCTTTAATTGCGCTATGATTACCATGGAGGTACGAAGACAACCAAATGACAAAAGTCTGAGTGCAAAATTAAGATTCTGCGATCAAGTGTTCAATTCAGCAAGTTTTATGGGTTACAGGGCAGGTCGTACAAAAGCACGGATTTGACACAGTCTCAGTGACAACTGTTCATATATGCTTAAAACATTTGCTGAATTTCAAGGTGTCTGCAGCATCCTTGCATGGTTTCATTTGTAAAGCAAAAATGAAATTCAAGGAATTCTCTATAGTTCGATGCCCATATGAATACCATGTACCTGCTGAACTTAATGGTCTCAGTGGTGGCAGTGGACCCCTGTTAAAATTGCTTTGACCACCTCTACTGTCATTGTAGGTTCCCCTGGGTGTACTCTGTGCACTCCAACTTGAGCCTCGAGCACCTTCACGACGACTGTAATTTCCTAGATCGGGAGAGAAAAACCAACACGCTGTTGAGCAAACATCACCGGGTTTGGGGATTTTTCCATTTCAATCTTCACAATTCTCAGGGTGGTAACATAGTATTTGCACAATCAAAGAGGTAAAGATACTCTGTATCAACATACCCTCAGCATTCCAACTCCAAGTCTGCAAGTTACTGTATTCTGCACAGAACCAGGGGAACAGATCTATTTATCAGGAAAGGACTCAAGTTGAAAAGAATTCACATTATCTAGCGTGCATTAAGACAGTCATACTTTCAGATTTTGTGGTGAATTAAACCCTAGTAATTATAACTTTATAAATAGAAGTATTTTCTGTTTCTTCTTTGCAAGGACTTGCCCTGATTGGATGGAAGGGAAAGGAATGCAATCTCATCTACATATGAAAGAAACTTAACACTCTGTAGCTACAATCGCCAGGCTCACTGAAAATTTCATCTTATTCTTGTCAGGACCTTCCATCCTTTTATTCCAAAGCCTCATTTAAATCCAGAGATGTGCTGTGGTGCTTGATTTCAGGAACTACCATGTCACAAAATGCAGGGAAGCACTCCAACAGTTGCTAGAACAGCTGACTCCTTTTGTAAAAGAGAGGCAGAGAGGCAGCATGGAAATTCACAGCCTTATTTCAATTGCAGAGCTTTGAGGGTTCGCACCTCCAAGAGAACCTTTCCTGGTATTAATAAACAACTCAACAACACTGCTTCAGGAAGATCTCACACTGGGGATGATGAACTGCTAGGAAATTTGGTTCGTATTACTGAAACAATTTTAGCATGCATTTACTCCAGTTCTAATACAAGAATCAACATACCTTTTGAAGCAGGTGGAGTAAAGAACCTGTTTTGACTGTGAAAAGCTCCTCGTCCTCCACGATTCCCTGAGAACCCACCACGCGAAGAAATCTTCTGTGACACTTTTGGTGGCCTTTTGGCTGGTGGTATCCCATCTGGAGCAACCACTTCTTTGCTCTCTGCAGCAACAAAATCATCCACATGCATAGAGGGTGGCCTGCTTGTGTTCTGTTTCCTCTGACGGAAGATATCGTGTGGTCGAATTCCTTGTCCAAATCCTCCCCTTCCTCTTCCTCTGGGTGGTGGCACAACATGAGCTCTCTTTGCAGGCTCTATGTACTCGGATTTCCCACTGTCATGACAAACCATGATTTATTTAGTTAATGTAAAACTGCACTACTGAGGGTCAGGTATTCTCCATGTTGGAGATGCAATTTGAAAGGTATTTGACATTTTGACAATACACAAATCAGTGCTGAAGACACTGTTAACTCATTAAACACATTTTACCTTGAAGTTATGAAGGTCTCATGCTTGTGCTTGCCAAGCTTGAACCCTTTTGTGGTTTTTGTGCGTCCAGGAGATGATGGTTCTGACAAAAATGACCTCTCCAATTCAGCTTGCAAGTCAAAGTCACTGCAGCCCTTCTCTGACAGTTCAATTAAGTCAACTTTTACCTTCAACGAGATAGTTTAATCAAAACAATCATTACTAGCACTTCTAAAAAAAAAAAAAAAGGCAGCACTAACAAAATGAAAAAAGCAGAGCTGCAGCAAAATTACCTTGACAGTTCTGAACACAAAAGGAGCAATTTTAGCATATGAAGGGAATAGCTCTCAAATAAACACCCATCTTGTCACTAAATGACATGCAGTGGGACAATTCTCTTGCTTAAGCTACAGCCCTATAAATTTATTAATGTCACTTTTATACAGGAATCAATAGTTTTGGTTTTGCTTAAGAAATTAAAACACAACTATCTTTGCACGTAAATTGAGGAAAACAAAAAAGAATGGCAATGAAGTCAACAGAAACTGATTATTTCTCACATAAGAAATTAAGACAGTGCCAATTCCTTAGTTCTAAAAAAACCAGGAATGCCACTGTATTTTTCACTATTAGTTTTAAAGGTTAGATTATAAGAGTTTCTAATACTGTAACAAGTTTTTGTGCACACAGTTTCTTTTACTACTGCCATGTTTCCCACTTTTGTCACATCAGAGAAAATATTTAATAAAAAAAAGCGTAGCTATCAGGCTCTTCTGGATATTACTGCAACAACAGAAGACAAGCAAGGAGAAGAAACTCAGTCATGTTCTTTTCTATGTTTAATACAAATTGATGAGAAGTCTCATCAGCAATGCAAAAGCAGGTTGGGACTGACACAGCAACTGTTCCCCTAGGGCACTGCAAAAAGCCCCAATTTTGTACCTGCTTCCACGTGAATCTGAAGGCATCTGATAGCCCCTCTAACAAATGCCAACCCTTCTATCTGGGTCAATTTAGAAGGGTGAGCTCAGGAAAACAAACTATTTGGCCATATGAATTTCTGATGCTATCAGTTCAGAATAACCCGTATTTTTAAATCCACTTCAGAGAGTTAATGAAGCCTTTTACCATATCCAAGTCAGTGTCTATTTCTTCAGCCTGAAAGGGTGAGAACCACATGGACTTCAGCTGGTCATCCATCACATCTGCCAACACGTATGTAGTCCTGCAACGGAACAGCGCCAAAGGCCTCTTTGGTTATGAACTACAACCAACTGCAAGCATATACAGCACCACAGAATCTGGGGTGCACACTGCTGCCTTACCCTTGATACATGACATTAAATACTTTGGGACTAGTGGGTGGTGGAGACAACAGTGCTGTTTAGATCCCGTTTGTAATATACTTAATTTACATATGCATAAATTACTGCATTTTCTTAAGTAAATCACTGGTAGACTGCTGACACACTTAACCATTTTACCTGTTGTTAAACAAGTTCTGAAGAGAGTCTGGTGCAGAAAGAGTAGGCTCAACATCTTGGTCACTCAGTGGACAAGAATCACCTGCTGATTCCAACATCTGCCTCACTCCTACAATATTGTCCAGTAAGGATTCAAGGCCATCATCTTCCTTAGAACGATCCTATGTCAACACAGAACAAGTCAGAACTTTTTCCCCTCCTCAGAGAAGGAAGTATGCTTTGCTTATTTATGAAAAAAGGGGGAAGATACTATACAACCGTCTATCCAGCCACAAGTAGTGAAACTCAGACACCTGAGTACACAATAGTAGAGAGCTCCTCAGTATGGTATAAAACAAACCATGTCACCACATGCACATTGTAGGTTTCACTCCCAGTTGATTCAGTATCCTCTGTAACAGTCCCAAGGAAGACATTGCCCCAGGTTTTATTTAAGAAGCTCTCTGTCAAAGCATTCCAACGTCCTTTGTCTGCTGTTTCTCATTCAGAACAATTGTGGCTTTTAATCTCTTATCATAGATGTAGGCAGCCATGGAAGGGACAGGAGGGAATATAGCACTGGAAAGGTATTTGTGATCAATAGGCTGTGGAGCAGCTGTTTCATGGACTCTTAAATTAGCCATCTACTGCAAGGCTGCCATTGGTTACACAGGATCAGATTTGAATATTAAAGTTTGCAATTAGAATCACATAAAAATTGGATGCACTGAATTCTGCATGCCCTCTAGTCCAATCCCCACCATCAGCGCTTGAAGTAGGACAATGATCAAAGCCAGATCAGGTCCTAACTTTATCCAGCCATGTCCAACAAAAGTTCCAGTGAGGGAGAGCCCACAGCCACACTGAGCAACCTGTTCCAGTGCTTCACTTCTCTCTCAATGATTAATTTCTTTTTCCTAATGTCCACCTGAACCTCTGAAATCACAATTTGGGGCCATTGCCCCTTGATTTATCATCTGGAATTACCAAAAGAAGTTTGATTCCACTATCGTTGTTACTATCTCCCCAAACAGCTGTGGGAAACTGAAATAGCTCCTGAGCCCTCTTCACCAGGCTAAATAAGCCCAGCTTCTTCCTCCTCCCTCTGCAGCACATGTGCTGTAGGTCCCTGACCTCCTTGGTAGAACCGTCTTCGGTTTCCCCAGGTCTCTCTAGACCTGGTGAGAGGGCAAAGCTGGCCAAAGGTGGGCCACAAAACTCCACAGGAGAGATCAGCAACATACCATGGAGGAAGACAAGGCCCCTGGATGTGCTGACCATGCTCCTTCCAGGATGGCTCAGAACACACTCACTTGTTTCTAGTGACCATGGACTGTTCGCCCACATTCAACCTATCAACCAACATAACCACCTAGCTCTTTTCAGCCCAGCCCATAACAGGCATGGGAATATCTTGCCTTCACTGCAGACCTTTGCATTTTTCCTAATGAATCACACAAGCTTTCTGCTAAATCAATCCTAAAATGTTTATTGAGGTCTCTCTGGATTGAGGCTTTGCTGTTTCTCAGATTAGTTACCCCCCATCTTACTGTCATCCACAAATTCACTGAAGATGTATCCATTGTTCAGGCCTCTGATGAAAACATCCAACAATTATCTAGCCCCCAGTATTAACTCCACTTGTTACCAGTCACCAGTAACATCGAGCCACTGCTAAGCAGGGGTTTCTGTTGTTTATTACATTAATAATCTGCTTCACCACTACCCAACACTCTCTGCTGTAGGCATTTGCTGCCTTCCATGATACCATTAACTGCTGGGGCTCTTCGGATGTGCAAATAGAAAACTGCAAATTCAACTTGACTATTTGAATTCTTTTACCATAACATGTTTCTCCAGATCAAGTAGCAGGTTTTCCGGAGTTTCTTGTTTGTTTTGCAGTAGATGTTTTAACTCTGCAGTGGTTATACCCAGCGTTCTGCCTGGATGGGATCCATCTGTTTCCATAAGGCTTCCATCATCTCCACAACAACCCTGAAATATTTGACAATTTGAATAAGCACACATAAACATCCCTTGTACTTCTGGACTGCAAACCCCATTGAATTCAAACACACATTAAAGGAAATCCAGCAAAATTAGTTATCTCTTGATTTTAAAACACATATAAATTATTTTAACAAAGTACACTTCAACAGGCCAAGTTTAGATACTGCATCAATATGAATGCAACCCTTTCCTGTACAAGCTGAGGTCTCTATCACAGAATTAACAAGTTTTTAATAGTCCTTTCTATACTACCCATCAATACACCAACTCTCTAACAGGATGCTATGAATCTAAAACTGGCATACCACAGCATACTATTCACTTAGTGAATCAGTATGAGCCAATATGCCATTCTTCCTACTAAAAAACCCTCTTACCTACTGAACATACTTTCTGCCCAGGTTTCACAGATTTCATTAAAAACTAAAGATGGCACTAACACAACTGATGGAAAAGCCTCATTCAGCAATCTGCAGAGTCAACTGCTTTCTGAAATAATTGTTCCTGAACGTGTCTTACACTGTAGATTTCAGAGAAATGCAGCTGAATTGAAGCATTCAATACATATTCACTTACCAGCGTATCAGAGTTTAGAATCTGTCGCATAAAATCCAAAAATGAAGAGGCCAGTTCACCTGTATCTTTGCTGAAACTAGTTATTACGCGCTTTAACACAGTGTACAGAGCATTGCTGTGTTTTCTTAGAGAGCTGTTTTAAAAACAGAGAAAATTCTTTATTAGTACATATATTGTGACCATTCCACTGTAACTGGTTATAAGAAAATGACACATGCAAAATAAACTTGGCAAATTTTACAATTCTCAAGTTGAGCCTTGATTATAAAGCTGGAGCTTCATTATTTCTCTGTACTAGACTCTGTTTTCACCAGTACTGTCTGCAGCTATTTCAGACTGCACATATACAGCTGTATATACTACCTCCAAAACCTTCAAGAAATTACAATTTCATCTTTGGCAGAAAAGGGACCGAAGTACAGAAATACGTGCTAGCAAAGAGACCTTATGTATGAAGCAGGATCATGCTTGCTGCTACAATTTCAGGGCATCCCACGATGCCTAACTGCAGAAAACAAACTGTAAAGGCAACATGAACACAGAAATAGCAACACTGTACACTGAAGCTGACAGCTGGACACACAGGATCATAGAAACAATGGCATCTCTAACTTGCTGATTTTTCATTGGTGGTTGTATGGCTTCTTGCATCCAACAGCACTACTTAAAGTGTTTTGAACAACCTTTTATTAACAAGGCTCATTTTTCTCTGTGAACCTCACCTTTTTGCCTCTGCATCTCAACTTCTGCAGACAGAAACAGGTCCAAATACAGGACAGGGAATAAAGTGTCAAAACAACACAATACTGTCCAAAGCATGTCTATACTCTGTTCAAAGGGAGCAGAGTCAACAAAAATAGCTTGGAAATAAACCCAACTCATTTCTAAAGCCTTAATTACCTGGAGGTCAGAACACTCAGCAGAAGTGCAAACTGAATCCCCTAAAAATAGAGGAATTACAGACAGCTCTCCAATGTTCCAGATGAGAGCTCTGTGAGTATCTCAAAATGGAAAGAACAAGAGCACTATATCTCATTCTAATCCTCCAGCCTTGGAGTGGGGAATGGAGTGTCCAAACCTTTTTTCAATGCTTTGTTTGCTTCTTGAAAAAAAGTGCTTCTGTGTGCACACTGCAGAAATTATTCAGATGGTGAAGGAAGACCGAAATACTGAGTAAAATTGAAGCCCCAAAGAGAAACAGAAGCTTAGGTGCCTTATCCTCAACATTTTCTACTGTGTAGGAAATGATTTCACACTACAGAAGTTTTTAAACAATTTTAAGCTGTCAGTGATATACAATACCATACCTCTTTAAGTGATAGAAGCCATAGTCATGCTCTGTAAGGAACATCATTGTTCGGATACATGTCAGCAGACAATTGTAACTGCTCTCAGAATTCGTTAATGTTTCCATCAGACGATCACAAATTAAGGGCATCAGTTCTTTGCTTGGTAAGGAGTTGGAAAGCTGCTCTGATTCAGACACAGAGCCTTCTGATGAACTTGGTAAAATAAGTGCAATATCCTAAAAGAATGATTATTACACATACAGTAAAAATGCATTCTGTATGCTGGCAGTAAGTGAAATCATACATGAAGTCAGAAGCACTGTGTTCTTTCACTATCCCTTTATCATCTTATTCCAGTATTTCGGTTATTACTGACCAGGAAAGTACTAACCTAGAGTATCCTTTTTATTCAGTTCTGTTAAGGGTTACAAACCATTATTTATTTTTAAAACATTACAGCTTCAAATTCTGAAATGCTGTACAGAACCACAAATAAGAGCCAAATAATCATTTGGTAACAAATACAGTTTCTTGCCTAAGTAGTCAGTGTGTCCCTCAATCTCAAAACACTGGTCAAAACATGAGGAGAGGCTGAGGTCCCTTGGCTGGTTCAGCCTGGAGAAGGCTGAGGGGTGACCTCACAGCATTCTACAAGTGCCTCAAGGGGAACAGCAGAGGAGCAAGTGCTCTCCTCCCTCTGGTGAGCAGTGACAGGACACAAGGAAATGGAATAAAGCTGCATCAAGGGAAGTTCAGATCAGACATTAGGAAAACGTTCTTCACTGAGAGGTTGGTCAGTCATTGGAACAAGGTCCTCAGGTAAGTGATTATAGCACCAAGTCTGTCACAGTTCATGGAGTGTCTGGATGACACTCTTAGCCATGGTTTAGTTTTAGATATCCCTGCAAAGGGCAGGGAGTTGGACTTGATGATACTTAGGGGTCTCTTCCAATTTGAGATATCCTATTATTCTGTGGTTCTATGAAAATTAAGAGGCTGCAGACACCATCTAGGAAGTTTAGAACCTATTGTCACCACCATATTTAACATAAAATAAAACAAGACTGATTTTCACAACAGCTTTTTATGGGCAGAGAGATCTTGTTTATGTGCAAATGGCTGATTATCTCTACTGACCAACAACATCCTAAAGTCTTTTGTGTAACTGGGTAAGCACTAGATCAAATAAATACATGCATTAGTGGCACAAATAATGACATGCAAATTTGTGCACACATTAATGAGAAACTACCAGAGCTAGTCTATGCAATTTTCAATTAGCATTTCTTGCTCTCGTAACTTCTGCCTTTTTCTAATGGAGCAGTTTTACGGTAGCAGCATAACATATATATCTTTATATTTTAAATACATTTTCAAGCGTTTTCAGTTAGGCCACTAAGACATACATATTTATTTAACTAAGTAAGAGGTGAACAGTGACAACTCAAGTTTTGTCAGCGGCCCACAGGGAGAAATGACATCCCTTTCTCAGCTGATGGGACAATCTTTGTGCCATTCAGCTTCTGGTCTCTAATGAGCTACTAGAACAGTGCATATAATGCAGAAGACATTATGCATGTTATAAAATGGAAAGTATTTAAATTCAAGAGCAAGAAGGCAGCAAGTCTGACAAAGCAGCCAACCATGCACACTTTTTCTCTTAAGTGTTTTAACAATGTTGATTTTTCTTATAATTTTGGAAAAAAGCAGGTACTTAAGAAACAACCTCATTTGTCTCCTGCAATAATCAACAAACATTATGCATTAAATACAGAAAATACCTGATCACAGAGGGACTGCAAAAGGGAAGTTACATATTCAGCACACTGTTGATGAGTGACGTTGTCCCCTGCTGATCGCATCAAAGCCAAAAGTTCCTGGAAAACCTCGGCATACTTTTCATCTCCTTTAGTAGTTCCATTAATAAGATGTAAAATAGCCAATTTACAAGCTTTATGTGAAGCCAAGGCATCCAATAAAGCAAGCAATCGAGTGGTCTGTCCAGTGTACTGTTTCTCTTTATCTTCTGTGTTGCTGAAACGGTATTAGTGCACTATGAAAAAGCTGTTTTAAAGAGATCTAAGAAACTATAAAAACAACCATCACAGAAGTCATGTAATCCTGCATTTTAGAAAAAAATCATCTAGTTTGATTACTTAAACTTACAGTTTCATTTACTTTTTGCAAACTGCTCAACTTTCGCTACAGAACTTCTGGTCACATCACAAATCAATCTACTATGCATTTAACATATTGTAGGGCATCTAATTGTGTAAGAGAAATACACTTTTATATACACAGTATCTACGTGGAAAATTATACTTTTCAAGAGAGAGTAGTCATTGCTTCCAAACCGTCTGAATCTGTATCATTCAACTTCCTCTAGCTTACAAACATCTACACATACGTAATTGAGTAGAGCAAACTTTACTGGCCTACTTATCTTATTTATGTCATACAGGTCCTAAAAACCATAGGCAAAATGAGGCTTTGTGGGGCCAGCCTGAAGAAAATCTTCCTAAAATACTTACCCATAAACATACAACATGAAACTGTCTCCATCAAAACTTAAAGGTATGAACTGGTTCTCTGGCAACCTTAAGCATTATCAGGACACAGCATATAGCACTGGACTGAGAACTCATTCAGCCCATAATGAATAAATAATATTTCCAAAAGTATTTTCCTCCTGCTAAATCTACTGCACAGAAGCAAGGTGAATTTAACAGCTCATTAAAGAAATCTTTGCAACAGAAAATAAAGATACCTTTGCAGGTCTTCTACAATTAGATCCAATACCGTCCTCATGATGAGAAGAGCAGTAGGTGAAGCCAAGTCACACAGCTGAACACAAATACGCCTCAACATATGCTGAATTGGCTGGCAAGATGAACCAGAGAAAGACCGAACAATCTCCTGTATCAGCTTGGCCTGTACATGGAGGTGCATACTCCACAGCTTCCTGGTGTTGAGTGCCACTGCAATATCATGTGCTTCAATTACCTGCAGGAGCAGAAGCAGAAGGAGGGTTTTTCCTGTCACTTTTTATGATAAAACCTGAATTCTATCACAACGTATACACAAAGACTAAGTACAAGCACTGTCCTCATTAGAAACGTGGGATGTCATTTTCATTGTCTCCAAATGACAGGGCACAATGCCAGCAAATTAGGTATTCCTAGGAGCATGGGTTGTCACACATTTTTTATGCTTACTTATTAATGACCACAAACTCAAGACCCAGGACAAAAGAATAAAGAGCCTTAATATACCAAGCTCAACATTCAGAGTTAAATTAAAAGGCTTCAGAGACAATCATTTAAGTAACAGAACATGGGTCTAGACAATCTCATAAGGGACAAAAGAACAACGTATGACTGCTAACTTAAGAAAAATGCTCCAAATAATAACAATTTTGTTTCTGCTGAAAAGATTTATCTACCAAGAATCTGTACAAGCACAAATGCTTTACAATAACTTTAATTCATCCTTTCACATATCTGTTTTTTCCACCACCACGAAAATGGTCTAAGGGTTATAAATAAAAATTCTTTCAAAACTAAAAACATCTAAGTTATACCTGAGTAGTCTGCATGGGTAGTGGAAGAGGCAACAATTCTGAAAGCAGTATAAGTCCAGAGAAAAAGCCTTCAGGAATTCTCAAAATTGAAGAGAGAACTTCCTTCAACATTAAAGACCAAGTATTATTCGCCAAAGTTTCCTCAGAAATGGTAAGCTTTTCATTGACACCTTGTGTAAAAGTCAGTAAGATATCAACAATGTCATTCTGGATTTTTTGCTCATCGCTATCTAAGCGGCCTGAGAGAGGAATAGAGCAGAGGAGCATGTGTAAAGAAACGAGTGCTGCAGGAACACGCATGTCTTTGAATTCAAAGGATCCACCCCTCAGCAGTTCTGTTAGCATTGTTTTAAGGAGAGTAAGTGTACAGCGGGCCATAGAAATAGTAGTAACTCTGTGGAGCGTGGTGCCCATGTTGACATGGAGTCGCCAAGGCTGAATAAGGATGCTGTTCAGCTTCTGTAACACCCGGATAAAAGTGTCCATTCCCTCAGAGGAGAAGAGCTGAATAACTGCAAGATTCCATTTAAGGTCTTTCTGTTGACCTGTACAGAAAAGAAATAACATTTCTGTATGACTAATTTCTCCTGGGCAATCAAGAGTTATACTTTTGCCAGGTTTAAATAGAAAATTCAGAAAACTAAGATTTGTACAATAACCTGTACAAATGTATCTGCCGTACCTTCTACCATAGGCGGTGGACATGCAATATGACAAAGAACACGAAGTGCAGTAGGAAGACCAACTCCATCCGGGGTCATCAAACTGTCAATATTCTAACAGGGGAAAAGAAAAGGAAAAAGGAAAGAGCCTGTATTACAAAGAAGGACTTTATGAGTATATTGCTATCTTAGTATTCAAATTCTGTATTTAGTTACTGTAATTATGTCACAAGATTCAAGTTCAGATATTTCATCTTTTGGAAAGCAGTCATAAACATGGCAGAGACAAAAAAAAAAAGACCGTCAACATTTGCACTGTGATTTATGGGAAGCTAAAAGAGTTAAATAATTAGATTTTTGCATCATATATTTACCTTAGATTTTATTTAAATAAATATAACAATGCAAGACCCAGCCTAGATCATACACTTTAATAAAAATATCTCTTTTGGATAACAGCATATATTCTTAAATATCATGTGTTAGTACATATCTAAGACAAGATACCAGACTACAAAAGGTCTAAGCTTATAGAGCATAAATAAAAGATACCTGTGATTTACTGACCGTGCTGATATATTCAATAAGATTTGGAATACAATTTATTTCAAATCTAAGATTTTTCAAAGGTTCAAGCCACTTACTGAGCTCTGAGGGGAGAAAAAAAAGACTGAAGTCAGTGAACTTATGATCATAAAACCTTTTCCCATCAAAATGTACTTAATTTACACAATACAGAATTTACTAAAGCCTAGTGTGAAATTTGTGAGGTACATAGTGCAGCTATAGCCAGCTGAAAAGCATCAACAAAAATAAAACTTCAGAACAGGCAATACATGTCATCCACATAGACAAAATTTGGCTAAAGTCAATCTGAAGACTCAATTAATTTTCATCTCGTTATCTACATTATTTGTAATCAAACATTTTTTATAAAAGTCACTAAGGGGCACTGTCAGCTAAAGAAAAGAAACAAAACACATTCCCTTAAGGTACAGAAGAGGTTATTACAAACTGAGTACAAACTTCTATTAAGTGCCCAAATGGAGCCAATCTCTGCACTGCACTCTACTCATGCTGGAAGTCCTTATAGACTAACAGTCTTTCTTCTTGCCCAGAATAACCTGAAAGTCCCAGATTTTTGAGAGATTTAAAAATTTCAAAACCATTGTTCCTGAAAATATTTAGAAGAACCTGAAGATCAAGTGGATATGAATTGACGACTCTGACTGTTTTTATGATTTAGTTAAATAAACTAGCCCTGACTCTAATGAAGCTGTCTGATGATCAGGTGAAAAGCAAAAACAAGATCATAGGAGCAGAGAGATTTAAACAAAAACTTCAAAGAATTCTGATTTCTTTCAGTGCATTTAAGTTTCGGAAGAAAATTATTGGTGTGTCTACATGAGTCAGTTAACCAGTGCAGAGCACAACTTTGGACATCAGAGTTTCAACATTCAGGTGTCAGAATAGTCCCCAGCAGGGCTTTTCTGAGTGTCCCAGGTCTGATCTGTAAGTCAACACAAGCTGAGAAGACACCAAGACACAGCTTGGATGACAAAATATGTAGTAACAGGGCAACATGGACTGTTCCTTTTCCGTTGGCCTAGGTGCTTTAAAAGAGTCCCAGAATTATTTATTAGTAAAGATTCTGTAAGGCTACAACACTGCCCTGCTTCCAGCTGGACAGAGCTTGTTTTCCTCCTCGTAGCTGGTACAGGGCTGTGCTTTGGATTCAGCACAAGAATAACACTGATAACACACCGATGATTTGGTTGTTGCTAAGTAGTGCTTGCTCTAAACCAAGGACTTTCCAGTGTCTCATGATCTGTGAATGAGGAAATGCACAAGAAGCTGGGAGGGAGCACAGCCAAGACAGCAGACTCAAACTGGCCAAAAGGATATTCCATACCATGTTCAGTATGGAAACTGGGAGAGTTGCCTGGAAGGGGCTGGGCATTGATCAGCAAGCGGTGGGCAACTGCATTGTGCATCACTTGTTCTCTTGGGTTTTATCTCTTCACTCCTCTTTATTACAATTATTGTTGTTGTCATCGTTAGTATTATTATATTTTAATTTTTTTCAATTATTTAACTTCTTATCTCAATCCATGAGTTTTACTTGTTTGTCCCTGATTCTCCTCCTCATCCCACTGTGGGTGGGTGGGTGGGGGGAGTGAGCAACAGTGGAATGGTACTTAATTTCCAATGGGGGTTAAACCACAACAATAGTGATAGTGAACCAAAATAAGACTCAGCTCACTGACTAATTAGTCCATTTTTACAGAAATTTGCTCTTCTATTTTCAACACAGTTTCAATAATTTCAAACTTCCTGTAATTATCCGAAATTCATGGTAGTTAGTATTAGATGAAAAATAATTTAACTATAAATAATTTCCTATTTAACAATCATTAACAGAAAAAAAATTACGTATTATCTCAGTGACTCAACTAATCGGATGCAACTGGAAAAGTAATTTCATTATCCAAACTAGACAACTGTGAAGCACCAATTATCCACATAAAAAAGGTTTCTTCTATACATTCAAACAATTCAGTTGATAATTACACACACTGTACCTTGCAACTTGGTGTTATTTTCATCTGCTTTACAAAGCTTCAGCAAAGGCGCTGAGTGCTGTTCCAGCATTTGGACATCACTGGAAGATTGTACCACCAGCAAAACAAGGATGCAGGCATAATTATAAGCAACTGACTTCTTAGACTTTGAGTCTCTGAAACGACAGTAAGGATTTTCTTTAGATCTCAGTTAATACAACTGAGTATCTGTCAAATTTTGATTATTTGACCCCTAAAAATCTACTGACAGAACTTTTACCTTCAACAAGGATTGCCCCATATAATTATCACTGAAAGAAACACAAACAATTTTCTCCTATGCTTTTTGGTAAATGAACACTTCTACATTATACACATTCATATTTATTTCAGCATCAACAAACCATGAGATCCAGTCAAGTGGCATGCAAATATTTTTTCATAACTTCATCTGTTCCACAAACCATTTTAAAAGTACTGCTACCTAAAGCAGTACAACTGCCTGTCAAGAGAAAACAATGACTGTATTTAACTTTTACAAGAACTTGAAGAATTGAGATTCCCACCCCAGAGCAGTGTGCAGTACTCTGTGTACCCAGTCAAATCTTGCGCTTGTTTCACAGTCAACATTTTATCCTCGAATGAATACTGTCTACTTACTGGTTTTTTCATATAACCAGAAGTCTGCCCTATATATATTACAAGAACTTTTTTGATGACCTACACAGATTTTGGGTTTTAAGTACTTTATTACAAACGACAGGCCTGATTTTGTATTACATTCTTCTACTTAGAAATTGTTTTGGTTTTAAATAAAAACATCATGACCTAAGAGAAAAATATTTTAGATTTATTGAGTTATTTATAGAAGATACTTTTAAAATTAAAAAACTAAAGGAAATAAATAAATGCATACATTACCCTAAAGCTTCTTTGGAATAGTACTCCATTAAAGTAATAAGACTTTGGAGATTTTTTTCCAGACTGAATACATGAGCCACAGCAGATCTTCCTACAGGGTTAAAGGTGATCAAGTAAAGGTTGTGAAGCGTTCCCAGAAGATCTGAGTGGTCAGTCTCCTCACTGGCTGTGCACCGCTGGAAGTGGCAGAACAATTCTGAAATGCACTGTAATGTCTGTGTTGAATGCAGGAGCCACAGGGCAAAAGTATCCTCATTGGCACCATCTGACTGCAGACCTTCCTCTTGATCTGGATCAGAAAACTGACAAAGTGCTCTAACCAACAAGTTTGTTGCTTCGTGCTCAGAAATAAAGAAAAGAAGACCCTTCTGTGACTGTGCCAGGAAACGCAATATATCTCGGATAGCTTGAAGCACACCTGGATGTGCACCTGTCACTGGAAGAGACAGTAGCAAAGTGATGCATTCCAAGAAATGGTGACTGTGAAGATACCTGAAAAAAAACCAAACCAAAACCACATAAATAATCAGCTATATTACAAATATTTGTCAACACTGTCCAATAACATTATACAAAACTACACGCCTTCTAGATTCAGTACTCATTGCTCTGTGGACTACAAGAAAAAATAACTAATTATGAAGTGGTACGAAATTGAAACCTTCCAAAATGTAACTGCTGCAATATTTACAAGAAATAAACCCTAAAATTCTAATTTCCATTAAAAAACCCAAACAAAAAAAAAACCTCAACCCTATCTACACACAAAACAGGACACTATATTTTATAAAATTTGCTGTATCTGAATTGTCATCAATGTCAGATTCAATGTTTTAAATGTGTTAGGAAATTAAGCATTAAAGCATATCTAGTAGGCTATTTTTGAAGACTCTGTGCATGTAGATACTTATATTCAGCCATGACCTACACCACTGCTACCAAAGAAATCTGTCAGCATTTAGAGAAATACTTCTTAGACAGAAACTTGCTAACAGAGAAAGAACCCATGGGATGTTTTAACTTGCTGAAATCAGGCAGGCCTCAGCTCCTCTGCCTGTGCTGTGAAATAGTGAACAATGCTGACACAACTGCATGACTTCTGAGGCCAGCTTGCATCTTGCCACCTCAACATGCAGACTGAAGGATTCCAGACCTGTTTTATCCATACACACAGACATGTTCCAAGATGACAAATGAAAAACACTTTAGATTTACAACCATTTTCAAATTAGACAGCACCTAGCACAACTGGTCAGCACCTGTGAACATGACTGAAGTGCGAGCACGTAACTAGTAATAAGATGTTAACTTCCGGCTAGGTGTGTTCTAGGTTGATTGAAAGTCAACAAAATAACAGGTACATTAACTTATCAAACTCTCTCAGACTTTATACACAAAATCTAGGATCTTCCAATAAAGAACTAAGTGAAATATCTAGAAAAATGTTATTCAACAAAGTCACCCCTGAAACACATCTCTATCAAGCTGGAGGAAATACACCTTAGAAAATGAATTTGCAACTGTGGTACCTAAACAGGACAGGGTAAGGATCATCCCTTTCTGGAGGGCCTGTAATGCGTGCCATGGTTGGGAAAGATTTTACAGGTGGCTGAATCATTGTATGAGGAGCAGTTTCCATCAAATGGAAGATCTCTTCAAGAAGACTAACAAGTTTTTCCATCTCTCCTTCACTCATATTAGAAGATTCCAAAAGATGATCCATGTCCATAGGAGCCTCCACATCATTTTCATATTCTTGGTTGGTTCTTTCAAGTCCTGCCAAGTCCTGGTCCTGTTCTGGCTCTGTGTGATTAGGAAGAGGAGGAGTGTTCTCTGCTAACTGATCAACCACCTTTTTAATGTCTGACAGAATCTCGTAGAAGTGACATTTCTGGAGAATTGCAGAACCAGCTGTAACAACTCGCACAGTCTGATCTAACAGTATGAGTTCTAGGAGCTTCTGGTAACCACTTTTTTCATGTACATCTGCACCACCTCTTAGAAACATTTCCATTCCCTCAGTCATACTAATGACACTATCCAAAGCTTTAAAAGCATTAAGTTTAAGGGAAGATGATACATGATCTGCAAACAACAGTTCAAACAACACATTAATAACTCCTGCCTGCAAGAGTGCCGTTATTCCTTGAGTCCCACATTCTCCTAACGATGAGACCAATTTTGTCCCAGCTTTGAGCTGTCGAACATTCAAAGCAATGGGCTGTTTGAGAGCCACCTGAAGGTTTAAAGCTTGCAAGGTCCAGTCTACTAGCTGGGTAATATAGTCTTGCTTTGTGTCTCTCACCAGCAGGTAGCTCAATTCTTTGACTATTAAACTTGGAATTTCTTCTAACGCAGTGACCCACTTTGCACCCCTTTCCTCTTGGTATAATTCCAACAGTTCAGTTAATTTAACTGAGCCTTCCACTGCCCCTGAATTTTCTTTGTCTGGGTCTTGGTCCTTTATTTTAGCAACTTCATTTTCAAATACAGTCCTGTAAGGGCAGCTGAAGTATAAAAGTGGTCCAAGCTCCTTTTCAAAAGGTTCATATGTCACAGGAGGCACAGATGCCAGATCCTCAGGAGTATATTCAATATCAAAGCTTGGATACTTGAATGTTTCACGCTCCAGATCAGCAATTACATCTTCATCACTTGAAATCTGCTCATAGCCGTCATCTCCTAAAAAGGGAAAGATTAAGTTATTAAATCAGTTATGAATAAACCAGTTCATAACTGCAGAAAATATCTTCAAAATACAAAGTTATGACTTATTATAATATTACTAGCTAGAGAAGAATCACACGCTAACATACAAAAAGCCTTCTCTTTCAAGATATAAGTGAAAGCCCCAGCTGACAGGGTTTTTTTATGTAATAACGAAGTCATTTAAAAGAATGTATAAAGCAAACAGTTTAACTAGAATATATATTATTACAAGTATATTGTTCAATTTTCTTCCTGTGATTGTACCTATAACAAAACTTCTAGCCTGAAATTTTTGCATAGACATGTATGTAATGTACTTAATTCTTACGTAATGCAAGAAGATGACAACTAACTTTATTACATAAAAAACTTCCTTTGGTTTTTACTTAAGAAATAATCTTTCACCACTTTCCTACATTTTAAAACAAAACATAACAAGATTGAATGTTCATTCTCACCTATACAACTGTATCTATTTTCCTCTATTTATATAGAGTTTTCTATAAAGGAATAAATATTTCACAGTAAAATACTGTTCTTGAGAGATGCCAGGACCACAAATCAGGTAATGTTGCAATAACCAAAGGAAAAATATTCACTTCCCTTTGCACAGTCATCATGAAGGCACTGCCATCAAAATTTCACAAACCTCAATTTTTTTTTAAACTCTTTACAACTTACCTTCACCTTCTTCCTCCTCTTCACCCTCTTCTTCATCTTCATCATCTTCCTCCTCTTCCTCTTCTTCCTCATCAGCAATACTCTCTACCGTATGACCATCATCATCATCATCATCATCGTCCTCATCCTCCTCCTCCTCAACATCCACGTCATCATCATCTTCCCCTTCATCTGGTTGATCTTCCTCCACTTCTCCATCATCAGAATACTGGCTTTCTTGATGAACGGATGTTCGATCAGGAGAAATCGGCTCAAAGTAATCCTCCCTATGGTCCACATCATCTTCTTTTTCCCCAACCACTAAAAATAGATAGAGTTTCAGAAATAAGAGAACTTTTCTGAAATCCAAAGATATTAAACAGGATTGGCCCTATGAGTGGATCCCATCTGGCCCCATACACTTGGGCTGACCGTTCCCTCCTTGATTATTGAGGGTTCATTCTGCTCCCTGTGTCTCTCTTCCAGCCCAGGGTACCTGGAAAGCAGCTGGTCTTCCTAAAAAGACTGAGGCAAAGAAGTCATTACAGCCCTCAGCCTTTTCCACATCCTTTGTCACCATGTATCCCTCTGCATCCAATAAAGGAGATTCTCCTCAGCCCTCCTTTTTTTTTCCTAATGTATTTATAGAAATATTTTTATTGTCTTTAATGGCAGTATATATGTTTTAGGTTTGTACATTACATATACGAGAGAGACAAAAAAAGCATCTTGACAATCTTCAGGTGATTTGACTGAACACAACCTCTTAGTTCAGCAAGACTATGAACATGTAGAGTTCTTGGCACTTTTAACCAATACAGAGACCAAGTAACTTTACAGATGCTGCAGAATAATAGAGAAGGACAATGGACACCAGAGTCAACAGAATACTTACATAAAACATGAACAGCATGTTCAAACAGTGTATTGGTCAACAGCCAATACTCTCAAGCTTCTATCTTTTAAAATGATGCAATTTAACAGAGCCAAAACTTTTTTTTCCCCAAATCCCTGTCCTAAAACTGAATCTGTCCAGCAGAAGTAACAGCAGACAGGAAACTTCACACAGGGCAGGAACACAGAATTCTGCCTCCTCTAAGCAGTGATGTGCAGCAAATAAAACAGTCTGTTCTCACTCTACCTGACACTGGCATAGGTTCATCCTCATCATCATCAGGAGGAGGAGGGCCTGGAGGTGTCCTTGGTCCCCTAGGTTGTGGTCTTGGAGGACTGCCATTGAACTGGTCTTCTTTCTCTCCATCAACTATATTTATTGCAAAAATAAAAACTTGTGTTTAATGAAATCACAGGAATAAAAGCAGAAAATTTTTGGGTTTCAGTGCTGCTTTTGACTAGGGAACACCTTAATTGCCCAGCTTTTATTTTATCTTTAGTCTGCATTATGTGATGCAACTTTCCGAAGTCACTTTTCATGAAGTAATTTTTGATAGAAACAAGAACTACACCAATAAACAAGCTTATTAACACCATTGATTGTTTTATATAATACTTTAGAAGTTACATGAGCAATTGCCAGTTTTTGTCTTGACACTACCCATATTGTAACTCTACCAATAATATCTGAATTGCTTAAAAAAAAGTTTGCATTTTACTCAACTGGTTTTTACAGTTTACAACTGCCTTTTACTGCACATCGCCTTCAAAATTTACCGTCTTCTAGCCATAATTTGAACAGCAGTTCTAATTTTAAATCTAAAACCAAAATTGAAGCAGAAACTTGACCATGGATTCTATCCACAGCCGTTCTAAAACCAATGCCAAGCAAACACTCTTCTGTAATGTACTTTATACAAGCCAGAAAAGTGAAGTTAACTATGACTGTGAAATTTTCTTACTATGATTTTAATACTATTCTAATCCCTTTTTTTTAATATTCCAATCATCTACATTTTAATGAGTTCACACAAGATAAACTGCATTCTGACCATCCAAAGTAACTGGCAACAGACCAAATAAACCTCTCTCATAAAAGCACTGCAGGAGACCCTACTTAAACCATTCAGTATAAATCTAGAAGAAAATATGAAACTGGACATAAAGACAAAAATGAAAGCCACTGTAATCTAAAATGTGAAAGAACTGAGTGTTTGCTTTTCAGATGGGATACTGTAACAGTGACTTTTAAAAGAAAAAAAGTCTCTGTCTTCTCCCAAGGCTCACCATGTTTTGGATTTCTTTTCAATCCAGGCTGTTGCTGGGGAGGTGGAGGTGGAGGGGGTGGTGGAGGAGGTGACTCTCTCTCATGAGTTATTACCCTGTCAACTGAGCCATATATTGCCAAAGTCAGACAGTTGTACCACCCTCTAAGAACCAATCCATCCGTGTTGACCTGTTGGGTTTTTTCAAAAAAAGAAAAGTACTTAATGTCAACTTTGAAAAGTTACTCTAGTATCAGTGTATCCATATCTGCATAAAAGCCAAAAGGAAAATCCAACATTAAAATACCCCTTTACCCCAGATTTTGAAAACTGAGAAAACTTTAAACACATCAATCATTGCCACAAATAAGCTTTCTCTAAAAGCATTAAATTCCTTGCAGTCTATCTATTGCCTAGATAGATCCCTAATCTACTACAACCTATTAATGAAAAACAAAACTTTTAAAAAAACCAAACCAAAAACAAACCAAAAAACCCCAAGCAGACTCTAAAGTAAAGAGTATCTAAACTACAGACAGGTTTTAGGGTAAGTTTGAAACAACAAATGCTTTACATAGTGGTAATACACCACGTGCAACCATATTTTTATCTAAAGGACAGATATGCAGGGAAAGATGATGTTCAAATCACACTGTATTACCTTTGCATTGGGCCTGAAAATAATTGAAGTGTTTTCATCATATTCAAGGCTGTTAAATAAAATATACACAGTAATTTTCAATTAATATAAAGCATGTTTACAGAAATAAAACACAGCAATACTAATCATACATGCCAACAATAAAACACTGAACATATACATACTATTAAAAACGAGTTTGCAAAATAATTTTTTTCTATCAAATTCTTTGCATAAATGCGGGCTCTGTAAATTTAAAAATAACAGAAACTTTTCTTATTTTAGGCATAAACCTCTGTCCTTCCACACAGATTGGATGAAAAGAATAAGAACACAAACTAGCAAAATCCAAACCAAACACGAAAATCGTGGGAGATACAGGATTTTCTATTGTGCATTTGCTGCAGTATAGAAATTTTCAGAAAGAAAGGTTAGATAATGAAGTCACACACTAACCTTGAAAGAACTTACCTCCCCAGCCGATCAAAAACAGGGGCACTTGGTTTGCTGACATTGTTGAAAAACAAGTCCAGTTGAAATGAATGGGGGGATGTCTCTCTAGAAACAGAATAAAAGTAAAAATTAAATTACATTAATTCCTTATCAGAGTAAGCAGGACTAACAAGGGGAAAAAAACCCACAAAACTATACTGTTTAAGTAATTCCCTGAAATAATTACAAGTTCAGCAAACACATAAATGCATTTTACATTTTTACATAGGAAGGTCTATTGAGATACAAAAGTTCCAGAGAAAAATAAGAAGAAGCTTTTTCTGAATCTGATACCTGGTATCTTTAACTTACCCATAAGCCCTGTTGTCAGGCAAACTTGTGTGAGCTCTCACTCCTGGAGGAATGACACGGACTTCATTTATGTAAACCACACATGGAAAACGAACCACATCAATATTAGAACTTTGCTACAAAACAAAGAAAAAAAGAAGTCTAAGGAATGTAAAATGCAAACATCATGTACTTGTATTCTCCACTGATGGAACTAAGGTTGCAATCTTAATAAAATTCAATTCTGTAAAATGTGAAACACTGATAATAACTGTTAGACAGAATTTTTTTTAATATAATCTGGGCACTTTTCACACATTTAACACTATTTTTTCACAGAAAGTGTTACCATTTTCTTTCCTTAATTTACTGCTTTTATTTGCAAGAATCTTTTAAACAATAAAAGCTTGTTTTTTCAGACAGAAGGTGTATGTGATGTAATTTTAAACATTTCATATTTCAAATGTAATATTAGAAATTATAATTAAACTGTAAGTCAGTTTTACTAGATCTGTACTAAAATTCCATATGATGTTTATTTTTCCAATTTTGCAACATCTGAAAACCTTCAGCAAATAACATTTCTGTTTACCACACGAAAACAGCAAGTATAAAGAATTCTTACACACTCCAAAAATATGTTTGAGCAAACTTGGAAGTTATCAAAGTTACAGTGACTCTCCATGTAGCAGCTACCAAACAATTAATGCTGGAAGTCTTCTCTCACGGCAGTCATTACATTAGGTCTTATTATATTTATCCATCATTTTTACCACATATATGCTCACAAAACAGTACACATATATAACTTTATGTTCAACTGTGAACATATAAAGACCTTCTTGACAGAAGCTCAGAATCACGTTTCAGTTTAGCAAGCGGAATTAGCAGAATGATAGGAAAAAACCCCAAACAACTGATCTAAGCATCTACTAACACAACTAAAAAATGAAAATTAAAAAACAAGTTGATCTGCAGTCAAAATGTGTATCTTTCACCACAATCAGAAAGCACGAAAGGATACTAGAATTTTTAGAAAGCAATGAAACAGACAAAGTGGAGATACAGTTTAAGATACAGTTTTGGGCATGTATTACTGTCTTCTAACAAAACAATCTATACAGACATTTTTTAGCACACAATACAACACCTTGGTCTATGGGCTGACATGTTAAAAGCTGGATGGTGGAACCAAAGGAATCCTGCTAGGACAGGGAGCACAGATGTATGAACAGGGCGAGTGCAGCCTACATGGAGTGAGGACTGTGGGAGCTCATCTGTGCCTCTAAAAAAGATCTGAGTCATGCGAGAGACTCAGATTTCTGGGGGAAGGGCTGCTGCTGGAGAGCTTCATCCCCAGGAGCACTGCCCAAATAAAGGCAAATTCCTCTTTAAGTGATACAGGATTATGCCCTGACAGCCATGTATCAATATCACCAAAACAACAAGTGAATTCAATCCCTACAAAACATTAAAAAAGACCACACATCAGAACAGTTCAACAGTAGTTAAACTGCATAGCTAAGCCAAATAAACAATTTTATTAAAAAACACACCAATACTTTTCAAGAGCTGCAAATTCCAGTGCAACACTCATGATCCACATAGCAGAAAAATTATCATAATATGAAGAAGGCTTTCAAGCAACACGTACAGTACCTAAGGTTCAGGTCTGGAAAATGTCACTGACAAGAATGAAAGTGACAGAAACTGATTAAAAAAGAACACGATTAAAAATGTTCAACAAGAGAACATAGGGCCCTGGAGGGGAACAAGACTGGCTACTGTTTCCTACCCAGGGAAACAGTGGCAGCTAGCATTTCCTGCCTAACATTGTCTTAAATAGTAGACTTAAAACACATTTGCACCTAGCTGATCTGGACAGCTAAAAGACTCCTGAATAACTCTTCATTGGCTTTTAATCGCAGTATGGGCTCAAAATACTCCATTTTCGTTCCCTAATACCTATCCATGAACACAATCGAGTTTTTCCCCGTAACATCTTTCCAGTGTTACAGCACACAATCACTTTTCCCGTAATAGTCCCATTCTTCCTCCCTGAACAGCGAATTGAGCTGAGCCCTGGGCAAACCTCCTGCAAGATCAGCAGTTTCAAATACGCTCAGGATTGCAGTAGCCTCAAAGTGAAATATTGGCACGACTTACCACTGCCAAAAGAGCTTGAAATATTCATTTTGTACACGATGCACGTAAAGCGAATAAATCTAAGGGAATATCTCACAAACACACAAATATCCCTCCTCATCATCAGCTATACAAGAGTATCAGGAATCTCACAAGCGGCAGAGCACGGCCCTCTAGTCGACTTCTTCTGTTCTCGCCTTCTCGAAGCACGTTTATCTCCTTTGTTCCCCGCTTGCCTCTGCTTCCCATCACCTCCAAATCCTCGCTCCTTTCCCACCACCCTCCGCCCCCTACCAGCTGCATCCCGGGCTGCCAGGACAGAGGCTCGAGCAAGGCTTCGCGTCAGTCGAGGCAGGGAGAGGGTGGCGATCGTCCCTTGACGGCACCTGCCCCGGGGCTGCTCCTGCCCGACTGCCGCCGGGGCCCGCCCCAGCGGGGGTTCCGAGCCCCGGGGAGGCCCCGGCACGAGCAAGGGACCGTCGGCAGTATCCCAGGAAAAGGGAGAGGAGGGGATGGGAGGTGAGGGGAGCGGCGGACCCATGCCCTGTTTTACCTCCGCGCTCTGGTGCTTGAACGTGTCCAGGAACAGCAGCTCGGTGGCACCATCCGCCGCCATCTTGGCCGGGCCGCGGGGGACGCGCTTCCGGCGCGCGGGCGAGCACTTCCGGGTCGCGAGGGGCGGGGAGTGGGCGGGGCTGGGGGCGGGGCCAGAACGCGGGGGGGGGGAGGGTCCCACGGTCCTCAGCGCCGTGAGGGGAGGCGGAGTGTGAGTCTGAGCTGCGTCGTCGTTCGCGGAGTCACAGGATGAATCAAGTTGGAAAAAGCCGCTGAGATCGTCGGGTCCAACCTTTCACCTGCTAAAACTGGGGTCGGGCAGCAGTCGGGCTTGTGAGCAGCGGGGCGGTGCCCCCGCTCTCCACAGAGCCTGTCCCCGCTGGGCGCCACCGCAGGCCGCGCCGAGCTCGGTTTCACAAGATCGGTGCTGGCTAATTTCAGCCCCGCCTGAGAAATTCTCTTCGCAGCCTTTACTGTGTTTAAAACAAACTCTCCTCAGGTGTAAGAAGTTGTCGCTTCTCTCGAGTTCGTGTAACACAGCTCCTTTCAACTTTCCGCAGCGCCTGATGTTTAGCATCCATTGGCCTTCTGCGATAGCAACCGAGTTGGACAAGCACCGGGAAGCCAAAGCCAGCCCGTGGCCAGGAGGATGATGTGGAATTAATCTTATGCAAGCAGTGGTGGTTACACAAGTTTTCTGTACGAGCTCTATGTCTGATAGCAAAGCTGCACCATGTGCCTTTGGAGGAATCTGTAAAAAGGTGTTACATCTCCAGATTGAAGCTCCAGTCAAATACCTGCATTTTCTTTAACAGTGATAATTATGCCTTGCTATCTGCATCTTGTTTCTGAAACAGCTGCCTAATGAATTGCACCAGTTTATGTGTGCATCAGGGCTTCACAAGCCCTATTTGTTTCAGTAGCTGAGCTTGCTACTCTCTCAGCACTCCAAACTTTCACTCACACCAGGAGCAGCAGTCTTCTGGGTTGTATCCCACATGAAAATGTTGCATCACTTTAAACAAGGCTGTGGTTATATCCATTTGCAGTGGTGAAACTAGTTCAGGAAGTTCCTGTCCCCACAGCACGTGTTGGGGAGCTGGGCCACAACATGCAATTCCCCCAACCAGTTCTACTGGCACACCTGAAGAGGTGTTTTGTGGCAGTGCAGGGAGACTCATCAACTAGCATTTCTTCCCAGTTCACTGAAAATATGGTTCTACCTCATACTATTTGAACAGATGTAGTTAAAGTACAAATCACTTTAAAGAAGGATTTCAATTTGAAAAACAAGGAGCCTCCTTGGCCATGCTGGCAGATTTGCCTGCTGTCATTCTTGCCCCAACCTGGATCCCTTGCTCATCCTGATGAATTACCAGATCTAAACTCCTGAAGTAAAATACAATATTTTTAGGTAGAAAAAAACCCAAACCCCTTTATATATATTTTATTAAAGTAGCACAATGCCTTTTGACATTTGACATAGTTTATTTTGATTATTTATGGGTTCTTTGGAGACTTCTGAGGGGCAGTGGCTTTGCAGATCTACTCCAAACATGGACATCATCATGTGTGCCATTGTGCCAGAAGACTGCAGTCCCAGTCAGATGACTTCTCTCCTGGGATAGCCTGGAACAGTATTGCAACCAGGTCAGCCAGTGCAAGTCGTTTCAGTAACTGGCAGGGGAATTCCAGCCCTGCATTTTTATCTGCAGTGACTCCCTTACTGCTGGTAACAGCTGTAACTCTGGATGTGAACAGAATCAGCTTTGAAGGATTAAATTCAGATGGCTCTGAACGCAGTGTTGTTGACTTCAGCACATGGTTGGGCTAACAGGTCAGGCATTTCCTTGCTGCAAGGTAGAACAGTAGTGCTTGAATATTGCACAGTTGCACAATATTAGGAAGCAACGTGGGTATTTTGGGGGGTATTTTTTCCACTGATGAAAGTGGAGAAAGCAGAATTTGGTTATATTTGGTTAGGAATAGCAGTTATCTTAGAGACGTTTTAGAAACAGTTGGCAGTAAACATTAACGCATCAAAAAAAAAATACAGCTGATTGTCCAATTTCAGTTTTAAAAAGTTGGTATTATGGAAGGAAACTGGGAAAAAGTGATACAGGTGGGACACTTGGCACAGACAAAAAGTCTGTACAGGCAAGGATAACAGAGTTGCAGTTGGTATTGGGGTAAAGTGCCTCCTGTAGAGGAATAGATCAGGGTGGGAGATGCAGAACTGGCAGAAAAAATCTGGACACATTGAGAAGTGCAAAGTCACTGGTTTGTTCAGATAAACTGTGGGGAAGGGGATCAATGGGTGAGAGAAGGAAGCTTCAGGAAAATGAGGGAAATAAATAAGAGGGCACATGAATCTCTCACAGTGTTTGCAGGGGGCTGAGGGTGAGGGGTATTAGGACCAGACCCTTAGCAAGAAGAATGGTGTGAGTAGTTTCAGAAACGTCCTGTTACAGAAAGTGGAACAAACGGACCTGTGGTGGGAAAACACCAGAACTAATACAAAAATGACAGAGAAACAGTTACATTGAGATTAGCAAAAGGGCTGGGCAGACAGACAGCAGGCAGGAAACAAAAGGAATACCAGAGAGCAGATGAGCAAGGCAACAATGTGCTGGGAGGAGCCTTGAGAGGCTGTCTTGCTTCAAAGCACCACAGTACCTTCCTGTAGGTAACAACACTGATGTAATCTGGAAGGTGACACTTCATGCAAAGACTATGTTTAACCAGTCCCAGCAAAACGAACAACCAGGGATAAGCAACTGGAATGGAAGTACACAAATGCCAAGAGCCTGGGCAACAAACGCAGGAACCTGACCGACTGGTGCATGTTGTCAGACCAGGTGCTGCAAGCAAGCAAGCAAGAGGGTGGAATGGGAACTGTGACTGGAAAACAGGTGTTTTAGGGACTGTTAGCCAAGAAGGAGAAAAATAGAGGGTAATGGCACCACAGTAGCAATTAGTGACAAGCAGCTTCGTAAATAAATAAATAATTAAAACAATGGTTAGCCAATAACCCAAAAGATATAATGGGAATTAAAAATACTTTCAGGGTGCAGTTTCACCTTTGAAAGAGTTTATTATACATAATGCAGCCTGCTGTAGCAATAAGCCAGGGAATCTCATGTTCCTAAATGGAAAGAGACAAGATAGGATGAGACAATAAGAAGAGAGAAGAAAAAAAGAAGTGCACAAGCCAGGATGTAACAAATCACAAGTAAAGGAACAGGTGCCTATCCAAAAATCATTCTCACAAAGACAAAGGCTGCATCTCAAAAGCCAAGCTGGCACTGAGAAGGAAACTGCCTAGGACAGATGATTAAGTTTCACTGAAAGACGAGCAGCCAACCAAGCCAGCACTCTCTGTCTGGCATGCTCCACTGTGAAGTCATTTCAGAAACGTACTTCTGGATTTTCTTACTAAAGTATAAGTGTTTTTCTAAGAAGTTGCAGTAAACTAAGACCTGAGAGGGAAACTGCACAAAGAAATCCTATGCCATTGAATCCTTCTGCTCCAGGCTAAGCAGAGGTCACAAAGCAAACTCTCTGTGTATGGACCAACCCCACTCCTCAGATGCTGAGTACAGATCAGCTGCAGCTACTGCTGAGGACATACACCCCAGACCTCCACTTCACATATGTTTTACTCAATACATCGAAAGTCAGAAGACAAATGCACAAAGAAAACCAAGTGCTCTAATCCTCCAACAAATAGGGCACAATTAGATGTTTCCCCATACCAGACTCAGATGGCAAATTTCAGCCACTGCTTTTAAAAACCAGAGGGATTAATTTAATGTTTTAACCCCTCAAATTGCAGTCTCTGCTACCAGTGAATGATGGTTTTGAAATATTGGACCAGAGAGAGTGAAAATTACTCCAGTCATCATGTGTCATGCTGGAATTTGGTGGCAGTCTCCACAAGGAGAACCAGACTGCAACAAACCACTGTAGGACAAGAAGAGGATGCCAGGCACCATGTGGACAAGTCAGTGGCTGACAGGATCCTCCGCAGTGGTGAAACACATCTGCTCCCTTCCTGCCAAAGAAATGTGTATGTGTTAGTAAAAGGTGGTGCAAGCTGTGAACCTGCACCAGCACAAGGAATGGTGGTGAAGAAACATACAAGGAACACCATCATCAAAATGTCCAGCACGCAGCTGAATAACCAGGTTACATGATGGGTGAGCAACTGGCTCACAGATCAGGTGCAAAGAGTTATAGTGAATGGGGTGACTACAGGCTGGCAACCTGTCACTAGTGGGGTTCCACAAGGCCCCATCCTTGGCCCAGTTCTTTTCAATGTTTTCATTAAAGACTTGGATGTGGGACTTGAAGGCATACTAAGTAAATTTGCCAACAACACTGGATTGGGAAGAGCTGTCAACTCCTTTGAGGGCTAAGAAGCCCTGCAGAGGGATGTTGACAAATTAAGAGAGATGGGCAATCACCAACTCTATGAAGCTTAACAAAGGTAAGTGCTGGATTCTGCACCTCAGATGGGGCAATCCTGGATGTACAGACAGCCTGTGGAACAAGAGGCTGGAGAGCAGTGCCACAGAAAGGGACCTGGGGGTCCTGGTCAATGGCAAGTTGAACATGACTCAGCAGTGCCCTGGCAGCCAGGAGGGCCAACCTTGTCCTCGGGTGCATCAGGCACAGCATCACCAGCTGGGCAAGGGAGGGGATTGTCCTGCTCTGCACTGGAGCAGCCTCACCTCAAGTATTGTGTGAAGTTTTGGTCACTGCAACATAAGAAAGATATAAACCTCTTAGTGTCCAAAGGAGGGCCATGAGGATGGTGGAAGGCCTTCAAGGGAAACCTTATTAGGAGCAGCTGAAGTAATTTGGTTTGTTCAAAGGAGCGGAAGAGACTGAGGCTAGACTTCATTACTGTCCTCAACATTCTCACAAGGGGCAAGTAGAGATCTCTTCACTCTTGTGACAAATGACAGAACTTGAGGAAATGGCATGAAGCTGAGTCAGGGAGAGGTTTATGATTGTGGTAGTTTTACCTGGCCCAGTTTTTGCCAGTGAACAGGGTGGGGTACAAAGATGGCTCCTGCATGTCCTGAGTAAAGATTCTGGAAATTTTCCACCATGTCCAGCAGAGCCAGTCTCTGATGGCTGTAAAATGATGGACATGCTGCTGGTAAAACCTGGGCCAATTAGAGATGTTAGTTACGCCTCTGTGAAAAACATATTTAAGAAGAAATCAAAACAATGTGAGCACGCACTTCTTTTTAGCCAGAGAAGGAGGAGGAGGAGGAGGTAAAAATATGTGAGGGAGAACAACATGGAGGCACCAAGGTCAGTGGAGGAAGTGGGGGAGGAGGTGCTCTAGGCGCCGGAGCTGAAAACCCTCTGCCAGCCGTGGTGAAGACCATGGGGGGA